>WNWK01003165.1:32500-177442 GCA_009830355.1 Cherax destructor
CATGATTGCAAAGAATTTCAGAAATACCAGATACATGAAGGGTGGTTCATTCTGACTGTTACTACATACTTCACACGTCTTGACATAACCACAACAACAGTGATCAGGCAACCCCTTGCTTTAACTTCTTCAATTCCAGCTTAGTCTTTTACATATACTGTACACAACATGTATGTTCTGGTGGGAGGGTAGAGGGAAGGAGAGGAGAGAGAGAGAGAGAGGGGGAGAAAAGAGGGAGAGGAGAGAGAGAGAGGGAGGCAGGCGACAGGAGCGTTGAGAGCAACTATAAGCTCCACGATTGACCTAGCTTGTCTTTCTTTGAATGTCCTCAGAATCCAGGTTGTCTTGTACCTGACCTTGCCTGTGTTCGCTTGTCTCTGGTTTCTTAACTTTAGGTAGTATGACATTGATAATCCTTGACCTTTTTCAAGTTCCCCAATGAAAAGCAGGGGTGCCATTAGCACGATAAGAGACAACACAATAAGTGTCAGGGGCCCAAGACTGTTCAACTGCCTCCCAGCATACATAAGGGGGATTACCAATAGACTCCTGGCTGTCTTCAAGCAGGCACTGGACAGGCACCTAAAGTCAGTACCTGACCAGTGGGGCTGTGGTTCGTACGTCGGGTTGCGTGCGGCCAACAGTAGCAACCTGGTTGATCAGGCCCTGATCCACCATGAGGCCTTGTCACAGACCGGGCCGCGGGGGCGTTGACCCCCGGAAATCTCTCCAGGTATGAAAAGCTCGGGTGTAATAACTGGTTGAAGGTGTGTTATTTGAGTGACTATAGTGAGTGGGTGTAGACGTATTTGTGTGTGTGTGTGTACTAATATCCAAGTGACTCCACCTTCAGTTGTGACCCCTTGTTGTTGTGTCCCATCTGAAACATTGTCACTATCCACCTTATCAATTCCTCTCAATATTTTAAATGTTGTTTTCCCTATCCCTCCTTTCCTCCAGTGTGTGTGTGTGTGTGTGTATATATATATATATATATATATATATATATATGTGTGTTAGTTACCATTTTGTCCTAGGCACATGTCGTGTGTGTGTGTGGGGTGAACAAAGAGAGAGTGTGAGGGTGTAGTAGAAGTCTGAACACAGCGTCCTTGACACACCGGAGGTAAACAAAAGCACACTCCCTCAGGTAGGTCATCCCTCCACCCTCCCCTTCCCCACCTCCCTTCCATCCATTCCCCCCCCTCTCCTCCACCCTCCCCACCGTTCCTCCACCCTCTCCGCCTCCCCTTCATCTTCCCCCACCTTGATATCCTGAGGTGTCACGCTGCGTCATAACACTGTACACCAGAGGTGTCACGCTGCGTCATAACACTGTACACCAGAGGTGTCACGCTGCGTCATAACACACTGTACACCAGAGGTGTCACGCTGCTTCATAACACTGTACACCAGAGGTGTCACGCTGCGTCATAACACACTGTACACCTGAGGTGTCACGCTGCTTCATAACACAGTGTACACCTGAGGTGTCACGCTGCTTCATAACACAGTGTACACCAGAGGTGTCACGCTGCTTCATAACACAGTGTACACCAGAGGATTCACGCTGCGTCATAACACAGTGTACACCAGAGGTGTCACGCTGCTTCATAACACAGTGTACACCAGAGGTGTCACGCTGCTTCATAACACAGTGTACACCAGAGGTGTCACGCTGCTTCATAACACAGTGTACACCAGAGGTGTCACGCTGCGTCATAATACAGTGTACACCAGAGGTGTCACGCTGCTTCATAACACAGTGTACACCAGAGGTGTCACGCTACGTCATAACACACTGTACACCTGAGGTGTCACGCTGCTTCATAACATACTGTACACCAGAGGTGTCACGCTGCGTCATAACACAGTGTACACCAGAGGTGTCACGCTGCGTCATAACACAGTGTACACCAGAGGTGTCACGCTGCGTCATAACACACTGTACACCAGAGGTGTCACGCTGCTTCATAACACAGTGTACACCAGAGGTGTCACGCTGCGTCATAACACAGTGTACACCAGAGGTGTCACGCTGCGTCATAACACAGTGTACACCAGAGGTGTCACGCTGCGTCATAACACACTGTACACCAAAGGTGTCACGCTGCGTCATAACACAGTGTACACCTGAGGTGTCACGCTGCTTCATAACACAGTGTACACCAGAGGTGTCACGCTGCTTCATAACACACTGTACACCAGAGGTGTCACGCTGCTTCATAACACACTGTACACCTGAGGTGTCACGCTGCTTCATAACACACTGTACACCAGAGGTGTCACGCTGCGTCATAACAGTGTACACCAGAGGTGTCACGCTGCGTCATAACACAGTGTACACCAGAGGTGTCACGCTGCTTCATAACACAGTGTACACCAGAGGTGTCACGCTGCGTCATAACACAGTGTACACCAGAGGTGTCACGCTGCGTCATAACACAGTGTACACCAGAGGTGTCACGCTGCGTCATAACACAGTGTACACCAGAGGTGTCACGCTGCGTCATAACACACTGTACACCAGAGGTGTCACGCTGCTTCATAACACAGTGTACACCAGAGGTGTCACGCTGCGTCATAACACACTGTACACCAGAGGTGTCACGCTGCGTCATAACACAGTGTACACCAGAGGTGTCACGCTGCTTCATAACACAGTGTACACCAGAGGTGTCACGCTGCTTCATAACACAGTGTACACCTGAGGTGTCACCCTGCTTCATAACACAGTGTACACCAGAGGTGTCTCAGGTGTCACGCTGCTTCATAACACAGTGTACACCTGAGGTGTCACGCTGCTTCATAACACAGTGTACACCTGAGGTGTCACGCTGCTTCATAACACAGTGTACACCTGAGGTGTCACGCTGCTTCATAACACAGTGTACACCTGAGGTGTCACGCTGCTTCATAACACAGTGTACACCAGAGGTGTCACGCTGCGTCATAACACACTGTACACCAGAGGTGTCACGCTACGTCATAACACAGTGTACACCAGAGGTGTTACGCTGCGTCATAACACAGTGTACACCAGAGGTGTTACGCAGCGTCATAACACAGTGTACACCAGAGGTGTCACGCTGCGTCATAACACAGTGTACACCAGAGGTGTCACGCTGCGTCATAACACAGTGTACACCTGAGGTGTCACGCTGCTTCATAACACAGTGTACACCAGAGGTGTCACGCTGCGTCATAACACACTGTACACCTGAGGTGTCACGCTGCTTCATAACACAGTGTACTCCAGAGGTGTCACGCTGCGTCATAACACACTGTACACCAAAGGTGTCACGCTGCTTCATAACACACTGTACACCAGAGGTGTCACGCTGCGTCATAACACAGTGTACACCTGAGGTGTCACGCTACGTCATAACACAGTGTACACCAGAGGTGTCACGCTGCTTCATAACACAGTGTACACCAGAGGTGTCACGCTGCTTCATAACACAGTGTACACCAGAGGTGTCACGCTACGTCATAACACAGTGTACACCAGAGGTGTCACGCTGCTTCATAACACAGTGTACACCAGAGGTGTCACGCTGCGTCATAACACACTGTACACCAGAGGTGTCACGCTACGTCATAACACACTGTACACCAGAGGTGTCACGCTGCTTCATAACACACTGTACACCAGAGGTGTCACGCTGCTTCATAACACACTGTACACCTGAGGTGTCACGCTGCGTCATAACAGTGTACACCTGAGGTGTCACGCTGCGTCATAACAGTGTACACCAGAGGTGTCACGCTGCTTCATAACACAGTGTACACCAGAGGTGTCACGCTGCGTCATAACACACTGTACACCTGAGGTGTCACGCTACGTCATAACACACTGTACACCAGAGGTGTCACGCTGCTTCATAACACAGTGTACACCAGAGGTGTCACGCTGCGTCATAACACACTGTACACCAGAGGTGTCACGCTACGTCATAACACACTGTACACCAGAGGTGTCACGCTGCTTCATAACACACTGTACACCAGAGGTGTCACGCTGCTTCATAACACACTGTACACCTGAGGTGTCACGCTGCGTCATAACAGTGTACACCTGAGGTGTCACGCTGCGTCATAACAGTGTACACCTGAGGTGTCACGCTGCGTCATAACACAGCTGCTTGATGAACACGACACATGTGCAACACTTTGCTCTTTATTTTGAAGAGTTTTTGCCAACCATTGACTTTATTAGTACAATATAGGATGTAGATGAATGGTTCAGAGAACCGACAAGTTGATAAATAAGACACATGTGCAACACTTGGGTATCTTTATTGTGGAAACGTTTCGCCACACAGTGGCTTCATCAGTCCAGTACAAAGAATAGTGAAGGTCATAGGAGACAGGTAATCAGTCCCTCGACTCCAGGCTGAGGTACTAATTACCTCAATCTCCTTATGATCTTCACTATTTTTCTTTGTATTAGACTGATGAAGCCACTGTGTGGCGAAACGTTTCCACAATAAAGATACCCAAGTGTTGCACCTGTACGGTGCCTTGTGGCACTCCCGTCTCTAGATGTGCCAAGTCCACGTCTCGGTCTGTGTGGCACCCTATGGCAGCCTTGACTGTATCACTCACCTTCCCATGTTACAGCTACTGTATCACACTGATACAAGGACGTGTGTCACATCCTCCTCACACTACAGTATTACATAAACTATGTAAATTGAATAATCAGTATTTCCAGGAATCTGTATTTTCAACATTTCTGTATTTTGTGTGTGTGTGTTAGTTACCATTTTGTCCTAGGCACATGTCGATTAGACATGTGCCTCGTCTCGTTATAACCTCGTGTGTGATGATCAAGACACAGTTGGTATCTTTATTGTTGAAGCGTTTCGCCTACACATTAGCCTTCTTCAGTCAAATACAGAGGCAGCAGGTGTAGTAGTGAAATGAAGATGATGTAATCAGTCCATCAACCTTAGAGAAATAGTATTTGAGGTGGTCAGTCTCTCAGCCTTGAGAAGACTGAAGAAGCCTAATGTGTAGGCGAAACGTTTCAACAGTAGAGATACCCAACTGTTGCACGTGTGTCTTAATCATCAACTTGTCGGTATTTTATACCATTTTCAACAAAACCTCATGTGTCCGTCTCTCTGCTCTCTGGCGGTGGTGAGCCAGGTGGTGGTGCTGTGGTGGTGAACCAGCTGGTGGTGCTGTTTTTTTTTCCCCTAGTAAGGTAGGGCGGGAGCATGGATGCTTCCTGTGAGGAATGATGTAGCCTTCAGGCCTGACCTTCACGATGCTACCTGGTTGTGTAGCGTGTGTCTGGGGTTCCTCCCTGCTACCTTACGTTATCAGGCTTTGTAGCGAGCGTGTCTAATGTTCCTCCACGCTACCATACGTTATCTGGTTGTGTCGAGTGTGTCTAATGTTCCTCCACGCTACCTTAGGTTATCTGGTTGTGTCGAGTGTGTCTGATGTTCCTCCACGCTACCTTAGGTTATCTGGTTGTGTCGAGTGTGCCTATTGTTCCTCCACGCTACCATACGTTATCTGGTTGTGTAGAGTGTGTCTGATGTTCCTCCACGCTACCATACGTTATTTGGTTGTGTAGGTGTGTCTGATGTTCCTCCACGCTACCATACGTTATCTGGTTGTGTAGAGTGTGTCTGATGTTCCTCCACGCTACCATACGTTATTTGGTTGTGTAGAGTGTGTCTGATGTTCCTCCACGCTACCATACGTTATCTGGTTGTGTAGAGTGTGTCTGATGTTCCTCCACGCTACCATACGTTATCTGGTTGTGTAGAGTGTGTCTGATGTTCCTCCACGCTACCATACGTTATCTGGTTGTGTAGTGTGTGATGTTCCTCCACGCTACCTTAGGTTATCTGGTTGTGTCGAGTGTGTCTGATGTTCCTCCACGCTAAAATACGTTATCTGGTTGTGTAGAGTGTGTCTGATGTTCCTCCACGCTACCATACGTTATCTGGTTGTGTCGAGTGTCTGATGTTCCTCCACGCTACCTTAGGTTATCTAGTTGTGTAGAGTGTGTCTGATGTTCCTCCACGCTACCTTAGGTTATCTGGTTGTGTAGAGTGTGTCTGATGTTCCTCCACGCTACCTTAGGTTATCTGGTTGTGTAGTGTGTGTCTGATGTTCCTCCACGCTACCATACGTTATCTGGTTGTGTAGAGTGTGTCTGATGTTCCTCCACGCTACCATACGTTATCTGGTTGTGTAGAGTGTGTCTGATGTTCCTCCACGCTACCATACGTTATCTGGTTGTGTAGAGTGTGTCTGATGTTCCTCCACGCTACCTTAGGTTATCTGGTTGTGTAGAGTGTGTCTGATGTTCCTCCACGCTACCTTAGGTTATCTGGTTGTGTAGAGTGTGTCTGATGTTCCTCCACGGTACCTTAGGTTATCTGGTTGTGTAGAGTGTCTGATGTTCCTCCACGCTACCTTAGGTTATCTGGTTGTGTAGAGTGTGTCTGATGTTCCTCCACGCTACCTTAGGTTATCTGGTTGTGTAGAGTGTCTGATGTTCCTCCACGCTACCTTAGGTTATCTGGTTGTGTAGCGTCTCAACTACACGCTCCCTTGCGCTTCTTCACCGTCCACGGGTGATGCACAGTGCTGCTGTGTTGCAGAGCTGTGCTTGTGTTGGTGGACCAGCGCCGACGTAAAACCTGTGTACCTCACGAAATATATTGAATTTTTTTAATGTTGGTGAAAGCTTGGCAAACAATGTGAGGTATACAGGTAAAAGTAAAAGCCAGACTGGCGGAAAGCCTCGGTCAATGGCCAAAAGCCCCAGCTGCGGGTCATCATATGACTAAGACCCGCGTCTGGAAACACTTGTTTCCTGACAAACCTTACCTAACCTAATCTAACCTTACATTATTCAGGATAGGAAGCATTGGTTGGTAATAGAGTTGCTGAGTGGAACAAACTCGACAGATACTAAACGTTGTGTTTTAAAATAGGCTAGATAAATAGAGGGTGCGGTGGGTGTGAGGTACGACTGTGTGCTACTAGTCAGTGCCGTGTCTCCTTAGTGAATGTAACCTGACCGCTGGTCAGCATTCCGTGAGATGACGCCTGCATGAGCATGCCTGCTGCAGGTCTCTTCATGCATGTTTAGCCTCTTGAAGTGTGCTCCTGGAACTTAAGGTGTAAAGATACATCATAATTTATGCCTGGTCCATGACCAGGCTTCGGTAGAGAAAAATTGATCTCAAGGAAATCAAGATGAGTTATACAGTTGGTCCATACACCTGAATTACTCCTTACGACATGAAAGAGGCTTGGCAAATACTGCAAAGGTCCTCAAGTTAGTTCCTGATAAGCCGGGCTGTGATGCCTACATTGGACTGTGTGCAGCTTTCATCAAGACCCTAGTTGATGAGGGCATAAACGGGGAGGCCTGGTCCTGGACCGAGCCGCGGGGGTAGTGACCGACCCACGGGGGTAGTGACCGACCCACGGGGGTAGTGACCGACCCACGGGGGTAGTGACCGACCCACGGGGGTAGTGACCGACCCACGGGGGTAGTGACTGACTACGGGTGTAGTGACCGACCCACGGGGGTAGTGACCGACTCACGGGGGTAGTGACCGCCCGGAATCATTTTCAGGTAACCTGGTGTTCAGTCCTCAGTCATCGCCCCCGCTACCCAGTATCAGACCAGGACTCATTGGAACGTCGTCTAGTAGCTTTAACTAGTCTAGTGGACATTTCCAATTTGTAGGTTAGTTTTGGTATCTAGGTAAAGATAAAGAGATATCAAAGGTTTAAAAGGTATATCAAGTGTCAAAGGTCTTGAATATTGTTAGTGTTGAAGTATATATCAGGTTGATAGAGAGTAAGTTATGAAAGTTACATTAACAATGTTTAACATCATAAAGACTGATGCGCAACAACTATACTAAGAGATAACTCGAGTGTAAGGGGCCCAAGACTCTTCGATACCCAGACTTTGTATATAAGGAAAGCCATCCCTTCATATGTATAGGGAATGACAGACCCATTACAGTCTACAGTTCCTGATCACCTGGGCTGTGGTGCCTTTTTTGGACTGTGTGTTGCTAGCACCAACAAACTGACTGATCGGATCGCAGGGGCGATATCCCTGGAGTCACCAACAGGTACACCCTCTTCCTCCATGATCTCGTGACCTTTCGGATGGAGCCGGGAGAGTGGTATCCCGGGAAGGTGGCTGGGTGGTAGCCGCCCGGGAGGGTGGTATAGCTGGGTGGTGTCCCGGGAGGGTGGTATAGCTGGTGGTGTCCCGGGAGGGTGGAATAGCTGGGTGATATAGCTGGGTGGTGTTCCGGGAGGGTGGTATAGCTGGGTGGTAGACGCCCGGGAGGGTGGTGTCCCGGGAGGGTGGTATAGCTGGGTGGTGTCCCGGGAGGGTGGTATAACTGGGTGGTGTCCCGGGAGGGTGATATGCTGGGTGGTGTTCCGGGAGGGTGGTATAGCTGGGTGGTGTCTCGGGAGGGTGGTATAGCTGGGTGGTAGACGCCCGGGAGGGTGGTATATCTGGGTGGTAGATGACCGGGAGGGTGGAATAGTTGGGTGGTAGATGCCCGGTAGGGTGGTATAGCTGGGTGGTAGACGCCTGGAGGGTGGTATAGTTGGGTGGTAGATGCCGGGGGTGGTATATGGGTGGTGATTCAGGGATAGCTGGGTGGTAGATGCCCGGGAGGGTAGTATAGCTGGGTGGTAGACGCCCGGGAGGGTAGTATAGCTGGGTGGTAGACGCCCGGGAGGGTGGTATAGTTGGGTGGTAGATGCCCGGGAGGGTGGTATAGTTGGGTGGTAGATTCCCGGGAGGGTGGTATAGCTGGGTGGTAGATGCCCGGGAGGGTAGTATAGCTGGGTGGTAGACGCCCGGGAGGGTGGTATAGTTGGGTGGTAGATGCCCGGGAGGGTGATATAGCTGGGTGTTAGATGCCCTGGAGGGTGGATACTGGTGGTAGATTCCCAGGAGGGTGGTAGCAGGGTGTTAGATGCCCAGGAGGGTGTTATAGTTGGGTGGTAGATGCCCGGGAGGGTGGTATAGCTGGGTGGTAGATATCCGGGAGGGTGGTATAGCAGGGTGGTAGATGCCCGGGTGGGTGGTATAGCAGGGTGGTAGATGCCCGGGAGGGTGGTATAGTTGGGTGGTAGATGCCCGGGAGGGTGGTATAGCTGGGTGGTAGATGCCCGGGAGGGTGGTATAGTTGGGTGGTAGATGCCCGGGAGGGTGGTATAGTTGGGTGGTAGATGCCCGGGAGGGTGGTATAGTTGAGTGGTAGATGCCCAGTAAGGTGGTGTAGCTGGGTGGTAGCCGCCCCGGAGGGTGGTGTAGCTGGATGGTAGCGCCGAACGGTGGTGAGTGGTGGAGCCGCCTGTTGGGTGGTGTAGCGGGTGATAGCAGCCCGTAGGGTGGTTGATCTGGGTGGTAGCCGCCCCAGGGATGGTGTAGCTGGGTGGTAGCCGCCGCAGGTGGAGGGGTGGTAGCCGCTGGGTGGTGTAGCTGGTGGTAGCCGCCCGAACGGTGGTGTAGCTGGGTGGTAGCCGCCCCGGAGGGTGGTTAGCTGGGTGGTAGCCGCCCCGGAGGGTGGTGTAGCTGGGTGGTAGCCGCCCCGGAGGTGGTGTAGCTGGGTGGTAGCCGCCTGCTAGGGTGGTGTAGCTGGGTGGTAGCCGCCCCGGAGGGTGGTGTAGCTGGGTGGTAGCCGCCCCGGAGGGTGTGCTGGTGGTACCGCGGTGGTGGTATACTGGTAGCCGCCCCGGAGGGTGGTGTAGCTGGTGGTAGCCGCCTGCTAGGGTGGTGTAGCTGGGTGGTAGCCGCCCACTAGCGCGGAAGAGGACAGGTAAACACAAGAGGACACGGGCAGCTCACCGACGGTGAGTTTTTCTGTCAGCTGGCGGGCTAGTTTTAGTATTGTAGTGGTGGCTAATGATGACCACGGGAGCCCAGCCCACACACCCGCCAGCTCTCTACTGCTGTCTTCTCTCTGCCCTTATATTCTGCTTGGAAAAATAAACACATAAGCAGTATAATGTGATCCTTTATTGACAACGTTTCGCCCACGCAGTGGGCTTTATCGAGTCATAAACAGATCTGTAGATGAATGGTTCAGAGAACCGACAAGTTGTTAAATTAGACACATATGCAACACATATGCAACACATATGTGTCTAATTTAACATAAACAGATCTGTTTGTGACTCGATAAAGCCCACTGCGTAGGCGAAACGTTGTCAATAAAGGATCACATTATACTGCTTTTGTGTTTATTTTTCCATTGTGTCGGTATTTTATACCATTTATTTCCACATTATTGCTTCACCCACTACTGTGCGATAGTGTGCCGCATTGCTACCTAAAGTGACAGCAACGCAGAACTTCTAGGTATTGCTACTAGATGTCATGTATCAATACCAGTACTGCTAGATAGCAGTACTTCAAAATATCAATAGCAGTATTGCTAGGTATCACTGCATCACAATAATAATGGTATACAATACTGCCAAATAAACAACAGTTTCGTATCCTTATTATATAACGTGTCAGCTAGACAGTAGGTTTCACCAGTCTAATACAGAGGTGATAAATGTAGAGATAACAGAAGCAATTGAGAGGTAAAGATGGTGTGATCAGTCCATCAACCTTAATTTGTGGTGGTCAGTTGAACATATCTCCAGACTGAGGGACTGATCACCACAAACTACTTCATAAGAACATAAGAATGGAGGAACACTGCAGAAGGCCTACTGGCCCATACAAGGCAGGTCCTTATCAAAACCACCACTACCTAAGAATTTATTCCCGTACTCACGACACAAATCAAACCCAGCCCCTCCACTCATATATTTGTCCAATCTCTTTTAAAGCCACCCAAGGTCCTAGCCTCTATCACAGTACTCGGAAGATTGTTCCACTCATCTACAACTCTGTTCGAAAACCAGTACTTGCCTATGTCCTTTCTAAATCTAAATTTATCCAATTTAAATCCGTTATTTCTGGTTCTTACTTGGTTAGATATCCTCAGTATTTTATTAATATCTCCTTTGTTTATGCCCATCATCCACTTGTACACCTCGATGATATCTCCCTCATTCTACGTCTCTCCAGAGAGTGGAGATTCAACGCTCTAAGTCTATCTTCATACGGGAGATTTCTTATACTGTAAATCATTTTAGTCATTCTTCTCTGTATGTTCTCCAATGAATCTATATCCATCCTGTAGTAAGGAGACCAAAACTGAGCTGCATAATCCAAATGAGGTCTCACTAGTGATGTATAGAGTTGTAAAATAACTTTTGGACTTCTGTTGTTTATACTTCTTGAAATAAATCCTAGTAATCTGTTAGCCTTATTGCGCACACTTAGGCACTGTTGTCTTGGCTTTAGATTCCTGCTTACCATGACTCCCAAGTCTTTTTCACATTCTGTATGATCAAGTTCTACTTCACCTAGTTTATAAATTCGAGGGATATTTTCATTACCAAGGACTAGTACCTTACACTTATCCACATTGAACTTCATCTGCCACTTTTGAGACCAAGACATTAATTTGTCCAAATCCTCCTGGAGTTCACTGGTATCCTCCTCAGAATGAATCATACGGCCTATTTTTGTATCATCAGCAAATTTACTCATGTCACTTGCAATTCCTTCATCAAGGTCATTTATGTAAATTATGAACAACAATGGGCCTAAAACTGATCCTTGTGGAACGCCACTAGTGACTAATCCCCATTCAGATTTGACCCCATTAATGGAAACTCTCTGCTTTCTATTGGTAAGCCATGCCTCTATCCATGCTAGAACTTTACCTCCTATACCATGAGCTGCCACCTTTCTTAAGAGTCTCTTGTGAGGTACTCTATCGAAGGCCTTACTGAAATCCAAGTAAACTATATCATATTCTTTATCACTGTCTACTGCCTCAAATGTTTTATTGAAAAACGTCAGTAAATTTGTTAGGCAGGAACGACCTCTCGTGAACCCATGCTGAGATTCATTAATCAAATTATGTTCTTCAAGGTGACTTCTAATAATATCAGCTATAATTGATTCTAATAATTTGCCTA
This sequence comes from Cherax destructor, assembly GCA_009830355.1. Taxonomy (NCBI): domain Eukaryota; kingdom Metazoa; phylum Arthropoda; class Malacostraca; order Decapoda; family Parastacidae; genus Cherax; species Cherax destructor. Next base: position 44,567 of record WNWK01003165.1, read on the forward strand.
CTATAGATGTGAGGCTTATTGGACGGTAATTTGATGGAATTGACTTATCCCCTGATTTGAATATAGGAACTACATTAGCTATCTTCCACATCTCTGGCACAATACCAGTTAGGATGGACGTATTAAACACATTTGTTAATGGCTGACTAAGTTCCATCTTGCATTCTTTAAGTACCCTGGAAAACAACTCGTCGGGTCCGGGACTTATTTTGCTTCAGTTTATCTATCTGTTTGATAACCATGTCCTTCGTGACAGTAATATTAGTTAACTTGAATTCTTCAGGAACTGAATAATTGTTAATTTCTGGAATCTCATTTACGTCTTCTTATGTAAAGACTGACAAAAAATAGTCATTAAATAGAGAACACATTTCCAGTTCGTTATCCGTCAGCTGTCCATTCCCAATTTTCAGAGGTCCTACCTTTTCCCTCACCTTCGTCCTATACACTTGAAAGAACCCTTTTGGATTAGTCTTTGATTCATTACTTCAAGGTTGATGGATTGATGACATCATCGTTCATTAATAAACCTCCCCTCTGCTTCTGCTGTCTCCATATTCACCCCCTGTATATTTGACTGATGAAGCCTACTGCGTAGTTGAAGATTTTTGGAATAAAGATACCTGTGTCTTATCTAATTTCATTGCAGTAGGCCTACTGGCCTATACTAGACAGATCCTTCTTGCTTATGTACAGTTCAGAACATTTAAAAGAGGAAGCGTTTCGCCACTAGTAGCTTCTTCAGTTCTAACAGTGATAACTAAGAACGAGTATATGTAGAGGCAGGAGTCAGGTGGAAACAGCGAGAGGGTAGTGGCGGTGGTGGTAGTAGTAGTAGTAGTAGTAGTACTAGTAGTACTAGTACAACTGCGGTGAAAAGGGTTGGGTTAAAGAAGGACCTGTCAACATCATGTTACAGTGGTCTCCAGAATGGACAATATTCTGTTGATCAACAATTTGTATATAGTATAACTTCCGGATTTTTGGTGGATAATGTTACTGACAGCATCATGGCAGTCTCTATAATTTCGTTGTCGCAAATGTTCCTCCTAAATGATTAATCAAGCCTCACTGATCTTCATGAGTGTCCATCATCGTCTCTTGTGTTGGACACTCGTTTTTACGGTCATCACGGTTGCAGGCGTTCTACTGTTCCTTGATCCTTATATTCAGAGATCTCACTGTTTCCCCCACATATATTTTGTCACTTTCCCCACATGGGGGACGTTGTGTAGTTTTAAAAATAGGTTGGATAAATACATGAGTGGGTGTGGGTGGGTGTGAGTTGGACCTGACTAGCTTGTGCTACTAGGTCAGATGCCGTGCGTCAGATACCGTGCGTGAATGTGACTGACCTGACTAGGTTAAGGCATTGGCTTAAGCCGGTGGAAGAATTGGACCTGCCTCGAATGGGCCAGTAGGCCTGCTGCAGTGTTCCTTCTTTCTTATGTTCTTATGGTATTGTGTACACTCCTGTGCTATTGCAGGAATCATTCTCACTTATATTTGTCCAACATGTACTTGGTAGATCGTTCTACTTATTACTGAGGATGATGAACCTGAACGTGAAGTGTTTCAGTACATGGCCTGACTATATTAGTCTGCTATCCTAGGTTTAACATTTATAACCAAAACATTGGTAAGTCGTTGGTCTGACGCTGTTGTGTCAGAGAGAGGAGGAGGGGGGTTGCGGAGCCGGGCAGGTGTTGGTCATTGTGCTTCGTGTAGGAATGTTACCTGCACCCACTGTCCTGCCTGCCTCCCTGCACCTACTGTCCTGCCTGCCTCCCTGCACCTACTGTCCTGCCTGCCTCCCTGCACCTACTGTCCTGCCTGCCTCCCTGCACCTACTGTCCTGCCTGCCTCCCTACACCTACTGTCCTGCCTGCCTCCCTGTACCTACTGTCCTGCCTGCCTCCCTGCACCTACTGTCCTGCCTGCCTCCCTACACCTACTGTCCTGCCTGCCTCCCTGCACCTACTGTCCTGCCTGCCTCCCTGCACCTACTGTCCTGCCTGCCTCCCTACACCTACTGTCCTGCCTGCCTCCCTGTACCTACTGTCCTGCCTGCCTCCCTGCACCTACTGTCCTGCCTGCCTCCCTACACCTACTGTCCTGCCTGCCTCCTGTACCTACTGTCCTGCCTGCCTCCCTGCACCTACTGTCCTGCCTGCCTCCCTGTACCCACTGTCCTGCCTGCCTCCCTGCACCTACTGTCCTGCCTGCCTCCCTGTACCTACTGTCCTGCCTGTTTCCCTGCACCCACTGTCCTGCCTGCTTCCCTGCACCTACTGTCCTGCCTGCCTCCCTGTACCCACTGTCCTGCCTGCCTCCCTGGACCTACTGTCCTGCCTGCCTCCCTGGACCTACTGTCCTGCCTGCCTCCCTGCACCTACTGTCCTGCCTGCCTCCCTGCACCTACTGTCCTGCCTGCCTCCCTGTACCTACTGTCCTGCCTGCTTCCCTACACCTTCTGTTTTGCCTGCCTCTCTGCACTTACTGTCCTGCCTGCCTCTCTGCACCTACTGTCCTGCCTGCCTCTGCACCTACTGTCCTGCCTGCTTCCCTGTACCTACTGTTCTGCCTGCCTCTCTGCACCTACTGTCCTTCCTGCATCTACTGTCTTTTCTGCTTGCACCTACTGTCCAACCTGCATCTTCTGTCCTCCTTGCACCCACTGTCTTGTCTGCACCTACTATCCTGTCTGCACCTACTATCCTGTCTGCACCTACTGTCCTGCCAGCACCTACTGCCTTGGCTGCACCTACTGTCCTGCCTGCACCTTTTGCCCTACCCACACCTACTGCCCTGCCTGCACCTCCTGCTCTACCTACACCTGCCCTGCCTTCACCTGCCCTACCTACACCTACTGCCCTGCCTGCACCTCCTGCCCTACCTACATGTACTGCCCTGCCTGCACCTCCTGCCCTACCTACATGTACTGCCCTGCCTGCACCTCCTGCCCTACCTACATGTACTGCCCTGCCTGCACCTCCTGCCCTACCTACATGTACTGCCCTGCCTGCACCTGCTGCCCTACCTACATGTCTGCCCTGCCTCATGTCTGCCCTACCTACATGTACTGCCCTACCTCATGTCTGCCCTACCTACATGTACTGCCCTACCTACATGTACTGCCCTGCCTGCACCTCCTGCCCTACCTACATGTACTGCCCTGCCTGCACCTCCTGCCCTACCTACATGTACTGCCCTACCTACATGTACTGCCCTGCCTGCCTTGCATCTGTTGCATTCTCCGGATGTTATTTTTTTTACCGGTGACAAGACACACCTGCTCATAACGGTTTTCTGCTGGTGTTGCTGCTGCTGCTGCTGGTGTGCACACAGGAGACTGCTAACGTAGTACACTAGTGAGAAACTTATCCACTTTACTGACAGACTTCAAAGTAACTTACATATATCCTGGTGAAGTGTTGAAAATCCTGGTAATGTACTCCAGCACTGTGTCCATTCCAGAAACATTAACAGTTTATAGTTATATCACGAGTTTTGTTGTTGAAATATTGATTACGGGAGACAGTAACTACCAGCATTTTTTTTTATATAAAAATGAGATAGGATAATCTACATCATTTGTTATAAAAGAAAGCGAGAAAATCAATAAGGCAGTGTTGATGTAACTTGCACTGGTCACATGTATACATACATCTAAGTTATCGGGAACTCCTAAAATATCTTAAGCTACGTTTCTGCAACGTAGCCAAGGAACATATATTATCGTCTATACCAGGAAAACGCCGGGAAATTGGTTTCAAATATCTGTGGTGAAATCTTCAGGGTGGAAAAACGCTGCCGGGGTGGGAGGCTCAGGTATTGTAAAAACACCTCCAATACAGGGCAGGTTTGCAGTAAATTCTGATAAGAAATGAGTCAGTGTACATAAGAAATCCAGGGGTTTACAATAACCCTCATATATATGACAGGAATTAGTACCAGACCACTGTGTTCCAGAGAACTGTACTAACTGTAGCAATGTGTTAGTGAGAGGCAAGACTGAGGTGACTGTCTCAGGCTGCTGCATGACACCTGTATATGTGATTATGTAATGTTATGTTATGAGATACCTTCACCATGTGATGTAAATGATTTAGAAAACTGAAGACAAGTTGAAGAATGAGACACTTTTGCAATATCTGGGAATCTTTATTAGGAAACGTTTCTCCAGCCAGTGGCTTCTTCAGTCCGTTACAGAGAAGAACTGTGGAAGTTGAGATTGCGGTCCCCCAATCTCCTCATCTTTCACAGTTCTTCTCTGTAATGGACTGAAGAAGTCACTGGCTGGAGACATGCTTCCTTAAAGATTCCCAGATGTTGTAGAAGTGTGTCATTCTTCATGGTAGGCAGAGATACAAGATACCCACACCATGGTAGGCAGGGATACAAGATACCCACACCATGGTAGGCAGGGATACAAGATACCCACACCATGATAGGCAGGGATACAAGATACCCACACCATGGTAGGCAGGGATACAAGATACCCACACCATGGTAGGCAGGGATACAAGATACCCACACCATGGTAGGCAGGGATACAAGATACCACACCATGGTAGCGGGATACAAGATACCCACACCATGGTAGGCAGAGGATACAAGATACCCACACCATGGTAGGCAGGGATACAAGATACCCACACCATGGTAGGCAGGGATACAAGATACCCACACCATGATAGGCAGGGATACAAGATACCCACACCATGGTAGGCAGGGATACAAGATACCCACACCATGGTAGGCAGGGGATACAAGATACCCACACCATGGTAGGCAGGGATACAAGATACCCACACCATGGTAAGCACGGGATACAAGATACCCACACCATGGTAGGCAGAGGATACAAGATACCCACACCATGGTAGGCAGGGATACAAGATACCCACACCATGGTAGGCAGGGATACAAGATACCCACACCATGGTAGGCAGGGGGTATAAGATACTCACACATGGTAGGCAAGGGATACAAGATACCCACGCCATGGTAGGCAGGGTACAAGATACCCACACCATGGTAGGCAGGGATACAAGATACCCACACCATGGTAGGCAGGGATACAAGATACCCACACCATGGTAAGCACGGGATACAAGATACCCACACCATGGTAGGCAGAGGATACAAGATACCCACACCATGGTAGGCAGAGGATACAAGATACCCACACCATGGTAGGCAGGGGTATAAGATACACATGGTAGGCAAGGGATACAAGATACCCACGCCATGGTAGGCAGGGTACAAGATACCCACACCATGGTAGGCAGAGGATCAAGATACCCACATCATGGTAGGCAGAGGATACAAGATACCCACACCATGGTAGGCAGGGGATAAGATACCACACATGGTAGGCAAGGGATACAAGATACCCACGCCATGGTAGGCAGGGTACAAGATACCCACACCATGGTAGGCAGGAGGATATAAGATACCCAACCATGGTAGGCAGGGGTACAAGATACCCACACCATGGTAGGCAGAGGATACAAGATACCCACACCATGGTAGGCAGGGTATAAGATACTCACACATGGTAGGCAAGGGATACAAGATACCCACGCCATGGTAGGCAGGGGTACAAGATACCCACACCATGGTAGGCAGGAGGTATAAGATACCCAAGCCATGGTAGGCAGGGGTACAAGATACCCACACCATGGTAGGCAGGGGTACAAGATACCCACACCATGGTAGGCAGGGGATACAAGATACCCACACCATGGTATGTAGATATATAAAATACCCACACCACGATTATACCTGGAGAGAGTTCCAGGGGTCAACGCCCCTGCGGCCCGGTCTGTGACCAGGACATAAATATTATGGAAATCTTTACGACGTTTTATCGACACTGTAGACTTGTTAAACATCACAGTCTACAAGAGACTTTAACAAATGTTTGATTAATCTTCTTGTTAACAAAACATCGGGTTAATAACAGATCTTTTGCTACTTTTTTTGTATCAGCTCCCAGGTACTTTCCACTGACGTAGGCTTGTTGCCTGGGTACTGGTACGTACCCAGGCTCGTGTAGGTTTTCATATTATTTCTGATGTGGAGAGAGATATTCTTCACCTCGTAATGATATAAATCGCAACTTTATTGCAAAGCTTATCAATACAAAATCGCACGGAGTCAGGTCCAATATGGCTGACGAGAGTAAATCTGTTGACTAGTCATGTGAAAGCGAATCTTGAATACCTGGCTTAAATGTCAATTTGTAAGAAAATTCCTGGTCCCAAAATGCATCCAAACAGTGTTCCCACATACTATCCACAGAGTGTACCCACACAATGTACCCCCACATTGTACCCACACAGTGCTTTGTAGGTTATAATTAAGCAAGAAAACTCCCCTTCACCCACTGCCTTTTCCTTCCTGTCCTGGTTCTCAAGAGTTGAAGGTTTGGCTGTGAAGTGGTGGAGCAGAGGTCATAGGTGTTACCGCACTTCTGAAAAAAAGTATGTGACGCACTGGTGGTGTAGCCGTTGACGGTGACCACAGCAGGGGTGCTGGCACACCAACCCTCTTAGTTAATCACCACTTCAGCCAGGCTGTAAGTGCTTGCAGATCGCAGTTTGACGTAACGGTTAGGAGTCTGTTGGCAATATGGTTTATATATGAAGGGAGTGTGCCTTGGGTCCTTGAGTAAACTTAGTGTACTCCCTGCGCCCCTTCTTTGGGGCTATTTTGCATCGTTTGCAGAGGTACTTGTAAACGATGCAAGTCTCAGTGTCTAGGTGTAAATTATGATACAACACAATACACTCAGGTCATTAAAATCCAAACAAACATAAATAATGGTGTGAAGAGCCCAAGTAATAGCATAAGGAAATGTTTAGTAAATTCAACTGAAATATATAGTCAGAGAATCTATAGTGACCAAGAATTCTTAGAGACCACGTAAACATGGAACTACATATCAAACGTTGCTCGGGTAACTGTCCTAAGCACTCGAAACCTAAACCATATGGAAATGCTGGATAAAGAAGCATACAAAGGTGTGTAGATAATACTGTATATGCCACTAAGAAAGCACAAACGGAGATCATGCGTAGAGTAAGAGCGAAGACTTTACAGAAGGTTGCTATGAGGGGTAGCAAAGGATAAAAAAATTCTCGTAAAAATTACAAATATAGAACAGAAACTCAACAAAAAATGAAGAAATGGAAAAATCAAAATAGTTCTTCATATATGGAAGGTCCAAGTGAAGAACTTCCAGTGTTGAATTTTCCCTGACAGGATATTTATATATATATAGATGACAACAAAGAAATGAGTGAGATGAAAAAAAGGTATGAATCGTTGTTCAGTGAACCTATGGAAGCAACGAGAGTTGAAAATCCAGATAGTTTGTTTCAAATATTCATCTCTCACTACAAGTTATGTATATCACAGTAATATACACAGTAGTATACAAAACAAAGTTCAGTATCTGCAGAGTAAAAAAAACAGTTCCCCAAGGTGCGGTGCTAGCACCATTGTTGTTTCTCATCTTCATGGCAGACATAAACCAGAACACTAACCATAACTTCATATCTTTTCCAGGCGATAACAACACTGTATAACAACACTGTATGAAAGTCACCTCAGTAGAAGACAAAACAAAATTACGAAGAGATAATAACAAAGTCTTCCAATAGACAAATGAAAGTAACATAAGAACATAAGAACATAAGAAAGGAGGAACACTGCAGCAGGCCTACTGGCCCATGCGAGGCAGGTCCAAATCTCCCACCGACTTAAGCCAATGCCCCGACCCATCCAGGTCAGGTTACATTCACTTAAGGAAGGAGCACGGCATCTGACCTAGTAGCACAAACTAGTCAGGTCCAACTCACACCCACCCGCACCCACTCATATATTTATCCAGCCTATTTTTAAAACTACACAACGTTTTAGCCTCTATAACTGTACTCGGGAGTTTGTTCCACTCATCGACAACTCTATTACCAAACCAATGCTTTCCTATATCCTTCCTGAATCTGAATTTATCCAACTTAAAGCCATTGCTGCGAGTCCTGTCAATACTAGATATTTTTAGCACGCTATTTACATCACCTTTATTTATTCCTGTTTTCCATTTATACACCTCAATCATATCCCCCTAATTCTACGCCTTTCTAGAGAGTGCAGATTCAGGGCCCTCAGTCTATCCTCATAGGGAAGATTTCTGATACATGGAATCAACTTAGTCATCCTCCTTTGTACGTTTTCCAGAGCATTTATATCCATTCTGTAATACGGTGACCAAAACTGTGCAGCATAATCTAGATGAGGCCTCACCAAGGATATATAGAGTTGAAGAACAACCTGAGGACTCCTATTATTTATGCTTCTTGATATGAAGCCAAGGATTCTGTTCGCTTTATTGCGAACACTTATGCACTGCTGTCTTGGTTTTAGATTACTGCTAACCAGAACTCCTAAATCCTTTTCGCAATCAGTAGTATTAAGATCTATATTATTTAGTTTATATGTGGCATGGTTATTGTCCTGTCCAATATTTAGAACTTTGCATTTATCTATATTAAACTGCATCTGCCACTTCTCCGACCACTGCATCAGTCTATTCAAATCTTCCTGGAGTGCTCTAATGTCCTCATTTGAATGAATTGGACGGCCTATTTTGGTGTCATCGGCAAACTTGCTTATGTCGCTATTTATTCCCTCATCTATGTCGTTTATGTAGATTGTGAACAACAAGGGGCCCAATACTGACCCCTGTGGAACACCGCTTGTGACACTTCCCACTCTGATTTCTCCCCATTTATGCAAACTCTCTGCTGCCTATTTGTCAACCATGCCTCTATCCAGGAAAAATTTCTCCTCCTATTCCGTGTGCCTTAATTTTCCTCAATAGTCTCTGATGTGGGACTCTATCAAAAGCCTTACTGAAGTCCATATACACAATATCATATTCATTACCATGATCTACCTCCTCAAACACCTTAGTGAAAAAGTTATTAAATTTGTAAGGCAGGAACGCCCTTTTGTAAAACCGTGCTGAGATTCCTTGATTAATTTATGCTTTTCAAGATGGCTGCAATTGCCTCGGCAATTATTGATTCCATAAATTTTCCCACTATGGAGGTTAGGCTTATTGGTCTATAGTTCGAAGCTAAGGACCTGTCACCTGCTTTGAAAATAGGTATTACATTCGCCATTTTCCACTTATTTGGCACTATGCCAGTTTGCAGTGATATGTTGAAAAGATTAGCCAACGGGTTGCTAAGCTCCTCTTTACATTCCTTTAGAACCCTTGCATACAGTTCATCAGGGCCTGGGGATTTGTTAGGTTTCAATTTATCTATTTGTCTAAGGACCATGTCACTTGTGACCCTAATCGTGCATAGTTTACTATCATCCTGTTCTACATAATTAATTATTTCTGGAATATCGCTAGTATCTTCCTGTGTAAAAACTGAGAGGAAGTAAGTGTTAAACATTCTAAAATTTCCTTATCACTGTCGGTGAGCTGACCTGAGTGACTTTTGAGTGGGCCTATCTTGTCCCTAATCTTACTTCTGTATACCTGAAAAAATCCTTTTGGGTTAGTCTTCGATTCTCTCGCAACTTTAACCTCAGTCTCTTTTTGCTTTTCTTATTCCCTTTTTTATTTCTCTCTTTAACTGAATATATTGATTACCTAATTGCCCCTCTCCTCTTTTGATTCGCCTATATATGCCTCTCTTTTGACCAATGAGATGTTTTAATCTATTGTTCATCCATTTAGGATCATTTTTGTTTGATCTGATTTCCCTATTAGGAACATAAGCTGTCTGAGCAGCTAGAACTATTCTCTGGAAAACGTCATATTGGCAATCACCACCTACCTGACCCACTGTCAGGTCATTCCAGTTCAGCCTACCCAGGTAATTTTTCAGTCCTATGAAATCAGCCAGGCGGAAGTCAGGGACAGAGACTTGATTTCCATTAGTAGGGTAATTCCATGATATATTAAAACTGAGTGATTTGTGATCACTTTCCCCAAGCTCATCATTAACCTCAAGATTATTAACTAGCGTTTCCCTGCTGGCAAGAACCAAGTCTAGCAGGTTATTTCCTCTAGTTGGCTCCGTCACCAACTGTTTCAAAAAACAATCCTGAATCGTATCAAGAAAGTCACTTGACTCTAAATTTCCTGTCAAATTGCTCCAGTCAATTTGTCTAAAGTTGAAATCTCCCATTAGCACAACATTTTCATGTGTAGATGCCTTACGAATTTCATCCCATAGAAGTTTACTGCACTCCCTATCAAGATTTGGGGGCCTGTAAATCACACCCAAAATAAGTTTTACACGGCCCTCAAGAAGCTGTAACCAAAGAGATTCAGTGGCTGACGCTTCTAATTTTATATCTTGTCTAACACAACACTTTAAATTGTCTCTGACGTACATCGCTACTCCACCACCCTTCCTGTTGACCCTATCAGTGTGGAACAATTTATAGCCTTGTATGTGACATTCAGAAGGCAACTCTCTATCTTTCAGATTGAGCCAGGTCTCTGTTATAGCAATAATATCTATGTTTCCTGCACTTGCAATTAATCTTAGCTCATCTATCTTATTTCTTACACTCCTGCTATTAGTATAGTAAACCTTAAGGGAGCTAGTCTCTTGTTTTCCCCTGCTGTCTCCCTTTGTTTGCTGTCCTGATCCATTGCCCTTATTTGTAACTTTATGATGAATGTCTTTTATACACTTACTGTTTTCAGCCCTAGTGTTGCAAACTGACTGTTTCCCACACACACCCATACCTCTATCATCTATCAGTTTAAAATACTAGGCATGTCAGCAATGGCCCTCTCAATCGAGTTGGCAAGTGCTTCCACCCCTGTCCCAGAGAGATGTACCCCATCCCTTGCATACATATCATGTTTGCCATAAAAGTTGTCCCAGTTGTCAATGAATGGGATTGCAAGTTCCTTGCAGTATCTGTCTAGCCAGCAATTTGCACCAATTGCCCTAGACAACCATTCATTTCCCACTCCCCTTCTAGGCAAGATGCTACATATGATTGGGACCCCTCCCTTGGACTTAATTAGCTCTATAGCTGACCTGTACTTATCTAGCAACTCTTCTCTCCTACTATATAAGTACGGGAGGAATGAAACCCTCAAAACGAGATCGTAAGGAACGAGAATAATTATGTCAAAGAGGATTTGTCATATGGAAAATACAGTAAGGCAAATGCAGCAAAGGCCAGAGAAATAAAGAATATTTTCCAAACAATAGAAGCAACGCCAGTAATGGTACTTTTCAAGTTACTATGTTCCTTCTTTCTTGAATTTTGTTCTGTGCTCAGAGCGACTCTCAAGGCAGGAGAGAGAGTACAACTGGAAACGTACGGAGGTCGTATACTGCCAAACACACAATCAATTAAACATTATGGATTGTTCTGTGGGACGGAAATGCGACATCTAATAATTAATTTACATGGAAGATACTTGAGGGCTTGGTCCCTAACCTGCACTCTGCTATAATAACTTACTGGAGACAAAGATAGCGAAGAAAGTGTGAAATAAATCCAGCGAAAAGCAAGGACGCTGTGACACAGAGAACACTGTATCAACATCCGTGGTCCAAGATCAGAAATGCTGTTGCAATGAGGATTGAGATTTTTGAAGACGCTGGACAACTTCCTTCTGCAAGTGCCGGATCAGCGGGATTATGATGGTTGTGTGGGCCTGTGGACCATTATTATACACAAACCTGGTTGACCAGGTGGTCAGCAGGGAAGCCGGGCCGGGCTGTGAGGATATAAGAGCCCTCGAAACCAGTCATAAGTAAAGCACAGGTAAACATCTTTCTCAGGCTGCAGGCGCACTGGTGGGGTGAACAGAGGTGAAAGGTGTGGCAGCAGGGTGGGTGAGGTATTAAGTTAAATTATCACACGACCACTCCACACACTGACCAGCGGTGGCTGCTGCCCTGGCTAGCAATAGTTGAAGCATGCTTCCCGTTGCTGCAAACAATGATAAATCAACCAAGTTGTGATGGTTCTGAAGCCTGGTTATTTAGGTTGTCAAGAGGACAGACTGCGAGAGTAGAACTCTCGAAACCTGCCACAGGTATGTCAGGTAACACATGTTTACAATCAAGAAGCCTCTTGTTGTTGGTTGATTACTCAGGTAAGATGAATTGACACGAGTGTCATAAAATGACTGTCCACTATAACTCGTCCTCATATTGTTTCTTTTCTAACGTGATGCATAAGTCACATGTGCAACACGTGATGCATAAGTCACATGTGCAACACGTGATGCATAAGTCACATGTGCAACACGTGATGCATAAGTCACATGTGCAACACTTGGATATCCTTATTTTCGAAACGTTCCGCCTACACGTCGAATACATAAGAACATAAGAAAGAAGGAACACTGCAGCAGGCCTACTGGCCCATGCGAGGCAGGTCCAAGTCTCCCACCGGCTTAAGCCAATGCCCCGACCCAGCCAGGTCAGGTTACATTCACTTAAGGAAGGGTGACTAAAATTGAAGACAGCATAAGTAGCGGAGAGGTCAAAATAATTTGATAATCCTTGAAGTAGTTTTGAGGTGGTTATTCCCTCAGCTATGGTCTCTTTCAACTTTTCGGAAATAAAGATACCAAAGTGTTGAATATGTGACTTAATCATCAACTTGTTGGCATTGTATACTATTTTTATAGTGATTCTTTTCAGACGTGTTCACGTACATCATGTCTTAACAATCATGTCTTAACAATCTAAGTCGTGACGTTCCCGTCACATCACTCCACTTATTTTTTTATGTCGAGTAACTTTAATCTAAATTTACACAAATTTAACGGCTAATAATCAAAATTATAAGCGGAGGGGGAGGGTAAGGGAGGCAAGGCAACATACACCGGGATTCTAAATGCTGGTTATGTATGTTGGTAAGACTGGCGCCAAGTTGTGTGCTGCTGCCTGTATGGTGGACACGAGGCAAAAACCAACCAACTAGTGGAATGTGGTGGTATGTAGGGTGGCGTGTGAGGAGAGTTGAAGCTGGGGGGGTACGTAATGCGTCTTCCATCCACCACCCCAGAACCGCCTTGCTGGCCTGGGATCTGTCTGTGCCTCGGATTAAACTGTGATACACAATTTGCAGATGTTCATAAAGCGGAAAATGAATTTTTAAATAAATTTACTGCTTATTTTCTCACAATGTATTTATCTAAAATGAAAACCACTGGAAGGGAAAGATAAACATGAGTAAAAGCGGTTTCTCACTTTTGATCGATCAGTGTTTGATGTTTTAATGGAAGATATGTGTGTGTGTGTCAGTGTATTATACTGATACAACATGTAAGAGTCGTACTGTATCCCACTGATTCAACATGAATGTTTCCCGGGCATAGTGGTGAGTGTAGAGCAGTAGTGAGAATGGTAGTGGTGAGTGTAGAGCAGTAGTGAGAGTGGTAGTGGTGAGTGTAGAGCAGTAGTGAGAATGGTAGTGGTGAGTGTAGAGCAACAGTGAGAATGGTAGTGGTGAGTGTAGAGCAACAGTGAGTGGTAGTGGTGAATGTAGAGCAGCAGTGAGGGTGGTAGTGGTGAGTGTAGAGCAGCAGTGAGAATGCTAGTGGTGAGTGTAGAGCAACAGTGAGTGGTAGTGTTGAATGTAGAGCAGCAGTGAGGGTGGTAGTGGTGAGTGTAGACTGTAGAACAGTCGTACATAATGCACGACATTGTGTTGACGACATTACTCTTTACAATCTACATAAAAGATCTGGATGAGGCAACAAGATGCTGGATAAGTAATTTTGCTGGCGATAAAAACAGGTGTGTAAATAAATTCTGAGGAAGATACCAGGAAGCTTGAGCAAGACCTTTGATGAGTCGTTATTATGGTGGCAGAAATAGTTTAAAGTGCACAAATGTTAAAGTTTTACTCTCCAGGAGGAAAAGTCTCGAGCATTAACAGACCAATACACTGCTTGTCTGTATACAAGTACTTGAACTCTATCCACGGTTGTGAGGAACATATTGAGTCACACTTTTAGTCTGCTTAATAAAGAATAGGCAGAAATACACTGAAAATTCCGTACAGAATAGGCAGAAATAAGCTTAGATACATATAAAGAATACTGACAGTATATTACTGTGTCATGATAAATAACATTACACTTGACATTCTCTTCAAACACTATAATGGACGAGGCTGACGAGACGCAATCGTACAGCTGGATTAAAGGCATTATTAAGGGATTTTTGAAAAGAGTATCCCTTCTAGGGAGGTGCCTTGAAGTCGGTGAAGGGCTCTTGATCCAAAGAATTGGAGCTACACTTCCTTTCCTTGTATTAGATCTGGTTGCCTCCTATTACCCCATGAAATAGAAGTCAGTAAACTAAGAGGATTATTAAAGTGTATAGTTATGTAGATCATGTTAAACCAACTCTCAGTAATAGATTAAAATTAAACAAATTCAAATTCAATAAAAGATATAAAAATATTGAAGAGAACAATGAGTGGAATATTGTGGCAGGAAGAGTCACTGAAGTACATGTTGTGTTAGTGAGTGGTTGTAGACAACACTGGTGTGGATGTAGCAGTAGTCTACTGGAGTGATCCTTAATGAGAGTGGTTGTAGAAACTGTGAGTAGCTAGTCTACTGAGTGATCCTTAATGAGAGTGGTTGTAGACAACACTGGTGTGGATGTAGCAGTAGTCTACTGGAGTGATCCTTAATGAGAGTGGTTGTAGACAACACTGGTGTGGATGTAGCAGTAGTCTACTGGAGTGATCCTTAATGAGAGTGGTTGTAGACAACACTGGTGTGGATGTAGCAGTAGTCTACTGCAGTGATCCTTAATGAGAGTGGTTGTAGACAACACTGGTGTGTTAATGTAGCAGTAGTCTTCTGCAGTGATCCTTAATGAGTGGTTGTAGACAACACTGGTGTGGATGTAGCAGTAGTCTACTATAGTGATCCTTAATGAGTGGTTGTAGACAACACTGGTGTGGATGTAGCAGTAGTCTACTATAGTGATCCTTAATGAGTGGTTGTAGACAACACTGGTGTGTGGATGTAGCAGTAGTCTACTTCAGTGATCCTTTTGTTCTTGCAGGTTTAGAGGAGGATAGTGATGTTGAATGTCAATAACACACTCTAGACTCGTTGCTAGGGAAACACTAGGAATCAGAGTGGCTAGGAGTGGTCAGTAGCTGGCCATTCTCATGAGTTATCCCCCCTTCCTCTCTCTGGCACTAGCTTATCTTAATGCGGTGGTGGCGGCTTTTGAAGAGCCTATGCCTCTCTCTCTCTGGGAATAATAATAATAATCTTTATTTTTACAAGAACATATATAACGTATTCAGACCTAGTGTAGAAGCCTTCAAGAGGAAACTGGACAAGTATCTTCACCAGGTGCCAGACCAACCAGGCTGTGACGGATATGGGGGAAGCGGGCCTCCAGCAGCAACAGCCTGGTTGACCAGGCAAGCACCAGACGAGCCTGGCCCATGGCGGGGCTCAGAGAGTAGAGAAACTCTCGAAACTCTTCAAAGGTATATCAAAGGTAGCTGACATTAATGAAAGGCTGCTTGACTAAGAATTCAGCATCTCTTTTGGAATCAGTGGTGGGGATATTGCCCCTTTCGTTAAAATTTGCTGATGTGATTAATGATACGTAATGAATTATGAGATATGGATTGCGGAATGGGAAAAATAAATTTAATGGTTTTACTTGCTTTGTGATTGTGATTTATTTAATATGAGACTGAGTTGATCACGACAGTTGGAAGTTGATGCTAAAAGTGTAAATTCGATAATGTTTAGAAATCCATTGTTTAAAGTCCTGAATAACCAAACAGTTTTAGTGTTTTTTAAATGAAGCAAAACAAAATGCTCACCAGGCAAGGGTCACTCTTGAGGTCCCCGGTGTAAAAATGTCACAACCAACCTACATCTTGAGAGGGAAAAACCGATGTTTCGGGCGTCGTCTCTGCAAGTTGTGGGTTGGTTGTTAGTTTGATCCAGGATGTTGAAACAAGTCACACTGTGGGGTTACTCGACCTCAGGTGTACATAATTTAACATCAGTATATACCATAATAATCATGTGTTTGTTAAAACCATTAATAAACGTGTTTTAGGTTGTACAGCCATGTGTTGAAGCTTATTTAAGCTTAACATGTTTTACTAGGCTTGAAACACTGGTCCTCGCTAGATCAAAGCTTACAAAATTCAGCAGCTTGGATATGGAAAGTATAAATAGTTAACGCAAGAGCTTCGTATATTTCATTGAACGGTTGTAATGTGTGAAGTGCTGGAGGGAAGACTGTGTGGCAGCTGCTGCTGGTGACGTAGTGGTCGCCAAGTTTGAAGATTATGGTGTATATCATGAGAGTATATCAGGCTACCTCAGAGTGCTGGTGCTGTGAGGGGTACCTGGTGGCGGCGGCAGCAGCAAGAAGCAACAGCAAGGAGCAACAGCAAGGAGCAACAGCAAGCAACAGCAGCAGTAGTATTGTGTCGGGGCATTGGTTTTGATACTGGAACATACCTGTGACCACTTCAGGAGTCTTCCTACTCCTGGAACCCTGCCTGGGGCCAAGGTTTCCTGTTGCTTGCCTAGTTAACCAGGCTGTTGTTGGCGACTCACTGGCCCACATATCCATCACAACCTGATTGATGCGGCACTTGGCGGAGGTAATAATCTAGTTACATCTTGAAGACGTTCACGCTTGTTTAGGCAATATTTCTGACATTCGTGGGTAGTAGGTTGAATGCCTCTGTTTTTCACCAGGTTTATTTTACACTTCCAGTATCTCACTCCAGTGCATTATGGTACTGTGTAGGCTTTGGGACTAAACCGTCGAGTGTCTTTCACGTATATATTATCATGTATCTTGCTTTCTGCTCCAGAGAGTACATATTAAGTTCTTGAGGCGTTCCCAGTATTTTAAATGTTTTATTGGCTCTATGGGGACAGTAAAGGACCTCTACCTGTTCCAGCTCTGATCTCTCTGTTGAACAAAGCCGTCAACACTGAACAGTACTCTAGGGCAACAATACAACATTTACACAACCCAGACAGGGCAACCATGGTTTAGTACCTGGCGCTCCTAGCTCGTGGAGTTGCTGAAGCACTATGACATGCTTTTGCATGCATTAAACTGAAAGACAAGCACATGCCGTCGAAACACAGGTGTAATCATGATGTGATAGCACTCACAATGTCTGCGAAACACAGGTGTAATCATGATGTGATAGCACTCACAATGTCTGCGAAAGAAATAAGGAAAAAGTCAGCAGATGAATATTCAACTTTCTAGCCAAAGTAAAATCAAACATGAACAGTGAAATGCTTTGTTGTACAAGGCACAGTACTCGCTCCAATTACCTTTCTCATATCTGAAAGACTCTCATTATAATACTGTATCGTCCTTCTCAAACTATACTAGAATTTATTGAGAATGGCAGCCACAGGGGACGTAGCAAATCCCCAAACCCACATAAACAAAAGTCTTTCAGTGAGCCACGAAAAACACAGTTCAACCAAGACAAGTAGGTTTTACCTTTGATATACCTATGATGAGTTCCGAGTTTTTCTACTCCTGGAGCCCGGCCATGGGCCAGGCTCGTCTGATGCTTGCCTGTTTATCCAGGCTGTTGCTGCTGCTGGTCAGAACATAAAACACACACAAAGCAGTCAGAACGGCAGAGCAATGTAAGGGAGCTATTGATTCCTGATCATTAAGCTGTGGTGCCTTTGCTGACAGCAAGCACTAACAGCTTCACTAACCAGTTTGTCAACCAGGAGTTCTGGCCTACAACTGGGCCACGCATGAGGGGCAGGGAGGGTTGATCCGGGAACAGTGAACAACAAGTTATACAACAGGTCTGCAACATGCATTATGATCTTGCCAGTGCATTCTTGATGAGCAGAACAGAATAGTTTCAACGAATATCCATAATTGGTGGTTCATGCCTAATTAGTTATTGATTTTTAATACGGTATTTGAAATTCTCAACGAAAATACAACATATAATGTTTATCTTGGGCTCCGTGAAGGTGGTGATAGGTTCCCATACTAGAGCCTAGCATAATGCTGCTACATAGTGGAAAAGTCTCTGCTAGATCACAGTATTGGAGAGGTCTGCTGATCACAGTATTGGAGAGGTCTGCTGGATCACAGTATTGGAGAGGTCTGCTGGATCACAGTATTGGAGAGGTCTGCTGGATCACAGTATTGGAGAGGTCTGCTGGATCACAGTATTGGAGAGGTCTGCTAGATCACAGTATTGGAGAGGTCTGCTAGATCACAGTATTGGAGAGGTCTGCTAGATCACAGTATTGGAGAGGTCTGCTAGATCACAGTATTGGAGAGGTCTGCTAGATCACAGTATTGGAGAGGTCTGCTAGATCACAGTATTGGAGAGGTCTGCTAGATCACAGTATTGGAGAGGTCTGCTAGATCACAGTATTGGAGAGGTCTGCTAGATCACAGTATTGGAGAGGTCTGCTAGATCACAGTATTGGAGAGGTCTGCTAGATCACAGTATTGAGAGGTCTGCTAGATCAGAGTATTGGAGAGGTCTGCTAGATCACAGTATTGGAGAGGTCTGCTGATCACAGTATTGGAGAGGTCTGCTAGATCACAGTATTGGAGAGGTCTGCTAGATCACAGTATTGGAGAGGTCTGCTAGATCACAGTATTGGAGAGGTCTGCTAGATCACAGTATTGGAGAGGTCTGCTAGATCACAGTATTGGAGAGGTCTGCTAGATCACAGTATTGGAGAGGTCTGCTAGATCACAGTATTGGAGAGGTCTGCTGGATCACAGTATTGGAGAGGTCTGCTGGATCACAGTATTGGAGAGGTCTGCTGGATCACAGTATTGGAGAGGTCTGCTGGATCACAGTATTGGAGAGGTCTGCTGGATCACAGTATTGGAGAGGTCTGCTGGATCACAGTATTGGAGAGGTCTGCTGGATCACAGTATTGGAGAGGTCTGCTGGATCACAGTATTGGAGAGGTCTGCTGGATCACAGTATTGGAGAGGTCTGCTGGATCACAGTATTGGGGAGGTCTGCTGGATCACAGTATTGGAGGTCTGCTGGATCACAGTATTGGAGAGGTCTGCTGGTCACAGTATTGGAGAGGTCTGCTGGATCACAGTATTGGAGAGGTCTGCTGGATCACAGTATTGGAGAGGTCTGCTGGATCACAGTATTGGAGAGGTCTGCTGGATCACAGTAGTGGAGAGGTCTGGCTGGATCACAGTAGTGGAGAGGTCTGCTGGATCACAGTAGTGGAGAGGTCTGCTGGATCACAGTATGGAGAGGTCTGCTGGATCACAGTAGTGGAGAGGTCTGCTGGATCACAGTAGTGGAGAGGTCTGCTGGATCACAGTAGTGGAGAGGTCTGCTGGATCACAGTAGTGGAGAGGTCTGCTGGATCACAGTATTGGAGAGGTCTGCTGGATCACAGTATTGGAGAGGTCTGCTGGATCACAGTATTGGAGAGGTCTGCTGGATCACAGTATTGGAGAGGTCTGCTGGATCACAGTATTGGAGAGGTCTGCTGGATCACAGTATTGGAGAGGTCTGCTGGATCACAGTATTGGAGAGGTCTGCTGGATCACAGTATTGGAGAGGTCTGCTGGATCACAGTATTGAGAGGTCTGCTGGATCACAGTACTGGAGAGGTCTGCTGGATCACAGTATTGAGAGGTCTGCTGGATCACAGTATTGGAGAGGTCTGCTGGATCACAGTATTGGAGAGGTCTGCTGGATCACAGTACTGGAGAGGTCTGCTGGATCACAGTACTGGAGAGGTCTGCTGGATCACAGTACTGGAGAGGTCTGCTGGATCACAGTACTGGAGAGGTCTGCTGGATCACAGTACTGGAGAGGCCTGCTGGATCACAGTATTGGAGAGGTCTGCTAGATCACAGTATTGGAGAGGTCTGCTGGATCACAGTATTGGAGAGGTCTGCTAGATCACAGTATTGGAGAGGTCTGCTAGATCACAGTATTGGAGAGGTCTGCTGGATCACAGTATTGGATAGGTCTGCTAGATCACAGTATTGGAGAGGTCTGCTGGATCACAGTACTGGAGAAGTCTGCTGACTGACGAGTGTTTACCTGTTAATTATACACATAAATGGGATGAAAACAATGGTGAATCACACGTGGCACTTAAGGAATCTTTAATGTTATTAACACTTCATAATCGACTTAGATCAGGACATAAAGATATAATTTCCATATCATTACAAAATTACAACAACAAATATAGGACATATAGATATAAATTTCGTAATATTACAAAAATATAACAAATAAAGAGGAAGGCACAAAGAAAGTTCAGTGTATTCTTGATCGATTAACGTTGTGGTTAAAGAACTCTAGGTTATTGTGTTGCTAAGTGTTGTGTGGGTAGTTCTGTGGTAGACTGCCACCACCACTACACTACTACATTGTGTTGCTATGTGTTGTGTGGTAGACTGCCACCACCACTACACTACTACATTGTGTGTAATTCTGTGAATCGGTATCCCCACCCTCATACACATTGGGCGTCAGCTGCCCCACACACAACTACATTTGGCAAGTGGTAGATGCACCACCATAATACATGTGGCATGTGTGGTAGCTGCCACCACCTAATACTACATTGTGTTGCCATGGTGTGTAGGTAGACTGCCATACCACTACACTCTACATTGTGTTCATGTGTTGTGGTAGATGCCACCATCACACACTACACATTGTGTTGCCATGTGTGTGTAGACTGCCACATCACTACACTACTACAGTTGTTGCCATGTGTTGTGTGGGCTGCCACCCCCTACATACTACAGTGTGTTGCATGTGTGTGGTGACTGCCACCACCACTACACTACTAAGTGTGTTGCCATGTGTTGTGTGGTGACTGCCACCACCACTACACTACTACAGTGTGTTGCTATGTGTTGTGTGGTAGACTGCCACCACCACTACACTACTACAGTGTGTTGCCATGTGTTGTGTGGTAGACTGCCACCACCACTACACTACTACAGTGTGTTGCCATGTGTTGTGTGGTAGACTGCCACCATCACTACACTACTACAGTGTGTTGCCATGTGTTGTGGTAGATCCCCACCACTACACTACTACAGTGTGTTGCCATGTGTTGTGTGGTAGACTGCCACCATCACTACACTACTACAGTGTGTTGCCATGTGTTGTGTGGTAGACTGCCACCACCACTACACTACTACAGTGTGTTGCCATGTGTTGTGTGGTAGACTGCCACCACCACTACACTACTACAGTGTGTTGCCATGTGTTGTGTGGTAGACTGCCACCATCACTACAATCATCTACTATTGTGTGTAAATCACAGTGAATCGGTTATCCATTTCTACCCTCCTAATACACACTGGCGCTCTGCTCGCCCACACACAAACCATTTCAAAGATGAAAATCTATGACAAGGTGGCATATATAATAGGAAGTTAAAGACTCCAATGAGCCATAGGGATGTCAGTCAGCATTTCTTCAATCTCATTGTGTTTAGAAGGTGGTGTAAACTAAACGAGGAATGGCTGAGGTCTACGATGTGTTGAAAATGGGATAAAATACCAACAAGGTGATTAAGACACATGTACAACTGTAGAGTATTTTATTGTTGAAACTTTTCGCCTACACAGTAGGCTTCTTCAGTCAAATACAGAGGCAGTAGGTATAGTAGTGAAATGAAGATAATGTAATCAGTCCATCAACCTTGGAGAAATAGTATTTGAGGTGGTCAGTCCCTCGGCCTCCAGACTGAGGGACTGACCACCTCAAGGCCTATGATGCCAGGAATTACTAAATCCACTGGCGACCAGTTAGATGGCTTCAGTAGCTGAGACACGTAACACCACTCCTTGAGTGCACTTAACCACACGTGCTATATATTAATTAAACGGCTTTTTCCCAGATAAATACCACACAGGGAGAAATTGAAGAAAAAGGAAGAATGGGGAACTTCAGAGTCTTTAAACAGAGCAAAAAAAGAACCCAACATGGTCATGTTTATGTGTTGGAGCGACGGTGAAATACAAATGTTCTACTGAGTGGTGTTGGTGGAGCAGTATGTGATGAATATAACCATCACTGTTTCCTGGTGGAGCAGTATGTGATGAATATAACCATCACTGCTTGCTGGTGGAGCAGTGTGTGATGAATATAACCATCACTGTTTCCTGGTGGAGCAGTGTGTGATGAATATAACCATCACTGTTTCCTGGTGGAGCAGTATGTGATGAATATAACCATCACTGCTTGCTGGTGGAGCAGTATGTGATGAATATAACCATCACTGTTTCCTGGTGGAGCAGTATGTGATGAATATAACCATCACTGTTTCCTGGTGGAGCAGTATGTGATGAATATAACCATCACTGTTTCCTGGTGGAGCAGTATGTGATGAATATAACCATCACTGTTTCCTGGTGGAGCAGTGTGTGATGAATATAACCATCACTGTTTCATGTTGGAGCAGTATGTGATGAATATAACTATCACTGTTTCCTGGTGGAGCAGTGTGTGATGAATATAACCATCACTGTTTCCTGGTGGAGCAGTATGTGATGAATATAACCATCACTGTTTCCTGGTGGAGCAGTGTGTGATGAATATAACCATCACTGCTTGCTGGTGGAGCAGTGTGTGATGAATATAACCATCACTGCTTGCTGGTGGAGCAGTATGTGATGAATATAACCATCACTGCTTGCTGGTGGAGCAGTATGTGATGAATATAACCATCACTGCTTGCTGGTGGAGCAGTATGTGATGAATATAACCATCACTGCTTGCTGGTTGAGCAGTGTGTGATGAATATAACCATCACTGCTTGCTGGTGGAGCAGTATGTGATGAATATAACCATCACTGTTTCCTGGTGGTGCAGTGTGTGATGAATATAACCATCACTGTTTCCTGGTGGTGCAGTGTGTGATGAATATAACCATCACTGCTTCCTGGTGGAGCAGTATGTGATGAATATAACCATCACTGTTTCCTGGTGGAGCAGTGTGTGATGAATATAACCATCACTGCTTCATGGTGGAGCAGTATGTGATGAATATAACCATCACTGCTTCCTGGTGGAGCAGTATGTGATGAATATAACCATCACTGTTTCCTGGTGGAGCAGTGTGTGATGAATATAACCATCACTGTTTCCTGGTGGTGCAGTGTGTGATGAATATAACCATCACTGCTTCCTGGTGGAGCAGTATGTGATGAATATAACCATCACTGCTTCCTGGTGGAGCAGTATGTGATGAATATAACCATCACTGCTTCCTGGTGGAGCAGTATGTGATGAATATAACCATCACTGCTTCCTGGTGGTGCAGTGTGTGATGAATATAACCATCACTGCTTCCTGGTGGTGCAGTGTGTGATGAATATAACCATCACTGCTTCCTGGTGGTGCAGTATGTGATGAATATAACCATCACTGCTTCCTGGTGGTGCAGTATGTGATGAATATAACCATCACTGCTTGCTGGTGGAGCAGTGTGTGATGAATATAACCATCACTGCTTCATGGTGGAGCAGTGTGTGATGAATATAACCATCACTGCTTGCTGGTGGAGCAGTGTGTGATGAATATAACCATCACTGCTTCATGGTGGAGCAGTGTGTGATGAATATAACCATCACTGCTTCATGGTGGAGCAGTATGTGATGAATATAACCATCACTGCTTCATGGTGGAGTTAGTTGCTTGAGTGGATCTCAAGGGCCTGGTAAACTACAATTGACTACAGGTAGTGTACTCACCTAGTTGTGGTTGCAGGGGTCGATTCATAGCTCCTGGCGTGTGTGTGTGTTCGTGTGCGTGTGTGCGCGTGCGTGCACGTGTGAATGATTACATAAATTCTGATGATGATACTAGAGCGTTTACAAGACGAATTAGACACAAGTGCAATATCTAGGTATCTTTATTTTGATGACATTTCTGCAGCCAGTGGCTTTATCAGTACAATGCAGGAACATAAGCTGAATTATGTATAGAAGACAGCAGAAAACTAGGTGGTCAGTGACTCAGCCTAGGAACAGGTGATGAGCTCCTTAATCTTGATGAATCTGGAGCACAGGCAGGAAGATAGGCGCTTATATATACTGGAGTGAGGTGAGGTGTAGCAGATGAAGGCACTGTCACATGAGGCGGGACCCACTAGTGGAAGCAGGTGATGGCCAAGAGTTGGGCATGAGCTACTTCTACCAGTGGGCCCAACTCTCCTCTATCTTCTCCAAGTTGCTACATCTCGCTCTTCACTATATAAAGCTCTTGCTAGTGCTGATGTTTCTGTGCTCAATTTATGAAGCCAGGCGAAACGTTTTGCCAGTAAATATTCTTAGTGTTGCCAGTGTCTTACTCTTCAGTGTGTCGGTATTATATATCATTTGTAAGATGATCGTACCAAGTTTTAAGCATAAACTTCCTTAATCCACAAAAGTCGCTGTACGCACACTTGGGACCCTACCTCCTTCATCACTCTTATTATGTATTCAGATAACATTTAAACTAACAAATTTGCTATCGTTTTCTCAGTGATAAGATTATCAGGG
Source organism: Cherax destructor (assembly GCA_009830355.1). NCBI lineage: Eukaryota > Metazoa > Arthropoda > Malacostraca > Decapoda > Parastacidae > Cherax > Cherax destructor. The sequence goes on from WNWK01003165.1 coordinate 69,166, forward strand.
TTTACTGGTTTGCTAGACTCACCTTAACCAAGTTGTTCCCTTTATTTGTTTCTGTATCAAGTCGCGAGGCTAAGATTCCCGTGTAGGTGTCCTTGTAATTCGGAAGGAATTAAAATCTTTCATTAAAAACTTTGTGTATCGGAGATTTATACAGTTAGGTTCCAGCGTAGTTTCCCCGTTGTTGTTTTTGTGTTGTTTCCCGTGGTGGTTCTTTTAAGTTTGATGGTATAAACAGCACATGCAACACCCACCACCTCATGTCCTTCACGAAACTGCAAACATAGTCTGTGTAGGGAAGTAGGGAGAGGAGAATGGGGGAGAGAGGGATGGGACATACTAATAAGGATGATCTTGTTAAAGATTAGATAAGATTCTGGACGTTTACATGTTTACCTGTATAGGAGATAGTCTGTATAGGTAATATAGTCTGAACGTTTGTCTGTAGGCAATGCGGTCCGAATATTTACCTATACGTAAATATAAGCAAACTATAGTTAATAGTGTGAATGTTTACCTGTAAGTAATATAGTCCGAATGTTTATACTGTTTTCTAGAACTAGGCATCCCTATAGGATAGAATAAATGTGCAAGCCGACGAACTGTGTCTTCCAGTGGGCCACAGAAAACAATTAGAGATTCAACGAGGACAAATTTCAGATACCCCGCCACGGAAAGTTTAATGAGATAAAAACTGGAACAAGAGTACAAAACAGTACAGCGGAAAAGGCATGTAAAGGATTAAAGAGCAACGGTGTTGGATCGTACGTTCAAGGATAACAAGTGTCATCAAACTGCAAGGAAAATGATAGGCTAGATAACAAGATCTTTCATAGTAAGAGATGGAAAACCACTGATGATGCTTTTCAAGGACTAACAGCCCCGTTTAAGGCAGGTGAAGTTATGGATGGGAAAAATGTAGAGAGCTTTCGCTGCTCATATAAATTTAGTCAAACTTTTAAATTTTAGGGAATGACTATGGATCCCTTAGACTACTTCCTGGAACGCAGGAGAGATATATAATACCTGAGGTCAGCTTTGGAAAAGATCAAAAGAGAGGTAAGAGGTGAGGTCACGGGATTAGGTAAGAGGTGAGGTCACGGGGTGAGGTTAGAGGAAAGGTTTGCCATAACCCTCATTCCATGGTCTCTCTTCTTATCTTTCCTTTGATCTTTCTCGAGCCTGACTTGAGGATACTTGTGTGCCTCGTAAGGCAGTGTGTATGTTGTGTGTGTGTGTGTGTGTGTGTGTGTTGTGTGTGTTGTGTGTGTGTGTGTGTTGTGTGTGTGTGTTGTGTTGTGTTGTTGTGTGTGTTGTATGTGTGTGTGTGTGTGTGTGTTGTGTGTGTGTGTGTGTGTTGTTTGTGTGTGTGTGTGTTGTGTTGTATACTTTGACGAAGTTGAGTCCTCAATGGAAAGTGTCAGTGATGGTGGTGCTTGTAGTAATGTAGTAATATTACCCCCAAGAGGTGGTAATAATCTTGATGGTAATAGTGGCAGTAGTAGTCTTGGTAATAGTGGTCTTGACGATGGTAGTAGTCCTAGTGGTAGTAATAATCTTCGTAATAATCATATGGTGGTAGTGAAGGAGCACCAGGCACTCTGGCAGTTTTTAACTAAAACTGGATACATCAGCAGTATGCTGCTGTATGATAGTTATACAATGAGAACACAAGCTAACTATATTTTCCGTCACATTGCATCACGCAGGATTGGGATCATATAAGGTGTTGCAATCTGTTAGCCTGAGCTGGGAGACTTCAGTAGGGCGATGAAGATATCGTTAAACATTCCAGCAAGGGTTCATCAGCTGTGGCAGCTTCAAAGGTTTCCCTGGTGGGTGTGTAGTGTGGTCAGTCTGGTCAGGGTGGAGAACACGTGGTGAGTGGGTTCACACTGTGACAACCCTGGTGAAGTGCGGTGGGTCTAGTACACCACGTGGTGAGTGGATTCACACTACTGTGACAACCCTGGGTGAAGTGTGGTGGGTCTAGTACACCACGTGGTGAGTGGATTCACACTACTGTGACAACCCTGGGTGAAGTGTGGTGGGTCTAGTACACCACGTGGTGAGTGGATTCACACTACTGTGACAACCCTGGTGAAGTGCGGTGGGTCTAGTACACCACGTGGTGAGTGGTTCACACTGTGACAGGGTGCAAGTGCTGAGTGGGAGACTTCACGTGGTGAGTGACATTCCAGCACTCACTGTGGACAAGCCCTGGTGGTGTAGTGTGGTGTCGTCAGTACACACGTGGTGAGTGGATTCACACTACTGTGACAACCCTGGTGAAGTGCGGTGGGTCTAGTACACCACGTGGTGAGTGGATTCACACTACTGTGACAACCCTGGTGAAGTGCGGTGTTTCTAGTACACCACGTGGTGAGTGGATTCACACTACTGTGACAACCCTGGTGAAGTGTGGTGGGTCTAGTACACCACGTGGTGAGTGGATTCACACTACTGTGACAACCCTGGTGAAGTGTGGTGGGTCTAGTACACCACGTGGTGAGTGGATTCACACTACTGTGACAACCCTGGTGAAGTGTGGTGGGTCTAGTACACCACGTGGTGAGTGGATTCACACTCTGTGACAACCCTGGTGAAGTGTGGTGGGTCTAGTACACACGTGGTGAGTGGATTCACACTACTGTGACAACCCTGGTGAAGTGCGGTGGGTCTAGTACACCACGTGGTGAGTGGATTCACACTACTGTGACAACCCTGGTGAAGTGCGGTGGGTCTAGTACACCACGTGGTGAGTGGATTCACACTACTGTGACAACCCTGGTGAAGTGTGGTGGGTCTAGTACACCACGTGTGAGTGGATTCACACTACTGTGACAACCCTGGTGAAGTGTGGTGGGTCTAGTACACCACGTGGTGAGTGGATTCACACTACTGTGACAACCCTGGTGAAGTGTGGTGGGTCTAGTACACCACGTGGTGAGTGGATTCACACTACTGTGACAACCCTGGTGAAGTGTGGTGGGTCTAGTACACCACGTGGTGAGTGGATTCACACTACTGTGACAACCCTGGTGAAGTGCGGTGGGTCTAGTACACCACGTGGTGAGTGGATTCACACTACTGTGACAACCCTGGGTGAAGTGTGGTGGTGGGTAGCTGGAGAACACGTGGTGGTAGTGGGTTCACACTGTGACAACCCTAGTGAAGTGTGGTGGGTCTAGTACACATTCATAGCATGAGCCAGTTCAAGAAGAGAGCCAAAAGGTACCTAATGAATGTAGCGACAGAAAGGGAGGAGAATTATTTTTTATTTTTTAACTAACACACGTGTAAATGAACATAACTCTTTTTACCTTATTCCTAGTATACATATATCCTTTATAATATAATAACATATATATCCTACAATGTATAATATTAAGGTACTAAAAGGACCCCAATGGAAATAAGTCACTCTGACCTTTTGGGTTATCCTGGGTTCTCTACACATATGCTGCTATGTATGATAATCTATGTAAATGTATTTGTGTATACCTGAATAAACTTACACCACGTGGGGTGGTGGGTAGCTGGAGAACACGTGTGAGTGGATACACACACACACACACACACACACACACACACACACACACACACACACACACACACACACACACACAGTGACAACCTGTCTTCGTTTTCCCACGTTAAGTTATTTCCAACGTTCAAAAAAAAATGGCCGGGGGGGTGAGAATGTGTGTGGCAACGAAGGGGCTGAGAATATGTGTGGCAACGAAGGGGTTGAGAATGTCTGGCAACGAGGGGGCTGAGAATGTGTCTGGCAACGAGGGGGCTGAGAATGTGTCTGGCAACGAGGGGGCCGAGAATGGACTGTGTATTTTTTTAATCAAAATTGGCTACATCAGTAGTGTGTCTCCCTCCCCTCCCCCGCTGTGTGATATTTACACAGTAGAAACAAAAGTCAACTGTGTTTCTCTGTCATTTTCCATGACACTTAATGAGTCGCATACATAGTGACGAAAATTGTCAGCCTGAGCTGGTTGACTTCAGTAGGGTGATGAGGATGTCATCAGGTATTCTGCTGAAGTGTCAGCAGCTACGGTTAGCTTGCATGAAGGATATTCCCGGGGGTCAACGCCCCCTTGACCCGGTCCCAGACAAGGAATCTTGGTAAATCAAGATCTTATGACTCAGGCTGTTGCTGTTGGCCCCATGCAGTCCAACGTACGCACTACAGCCTGTTAATTTCCCTCTCGATTACAAACAGCGGTCTGTTGGTAATCCTACTTATGTATGAAGAAAGGGAGTTGAAGAATCTTAGTCCCCTTACACTAACTATGCTGTCTCTTAGTGCACCCTTCGTTTAATTGGAGGTATTTTGCACCGTCGAGGGACTTAAGAAGACATTCTGGGTCTCTTAAGTGCTTCACTGAAAGAAAACGGGCAGTGAAAATTCTCTGTGCATTCTCTAGATCTGCAGTTTTGCTGCTATAACAAGAGCCGTTAGCTTCCAGCAGTATTCCAGCCTAGAGAGAACAAGTGACTTGGAGTTCAAAGATTTTGTTCCATCAGAACAGGAGAAATTGCTGAGCTGGAAAATGTACAAAGAACCTTCACAGCTCGTACAAACTCAAGTCAGGCACCTAAATTTTGGGAACGCTTGAAGTCCTTAGACCTGTTCTCGTTAGAACGTATGAAGATACTGGAAGGACTGGTCCCAAACCTGTACACCGAAATTTGTGCTTATAAACACTAGAGGCTTCGCAGACGGTACAGGATACCGGTAAGTGTTAAAGGACCTCGATTCTTCAAAACCCTCCCTTCTTACATAAGGGAGATTAATAACAAACTTCTAGCTATCTTTAAGAGGAACTCGACAGATTCATCAAAACAATACCTGATCAGCCAGGTTGTGGTACATACATTGGACTGCGGGCAGCAGGCACTCCCGTAAAACTTCAAGGCGTTCCCAGTAACTTAATGCTTTACTGGCTCTGTGTGGGCCCTATACGATCTCTGTATCTGTTCCAGGTCTGATATTTCTCCTGCCCTGAACGGGGCCGTCAACACTGAGCAATATTCCAAATGAGGGAGTACAAGCGATTTGAAGTGTCACCATTGAAATTATTTGCCTTGTTTTGACAGTTCTCATTACCCACCCCGTCATCTCCCTGGCTGCTCACCTTGTTCTTATTGTGTTGTTTGAAGGAAAGGTCAGCTGACATAATTATTCCCAAGTCCTGTGTTTGTGTGTGTTTATGTACGAATTCTTGTGTATATGTACACATGCATGTGTGTATATTTGTACTGCATATGTATGCATGTATTTATACATGTGTATTTATTCTGTGTATCTGCTTATGCATACGTGTGCATATGCTAACAGTTATGGTAATCACTCGCAACGGTAATACACGTGGGAATTCCCTGAAAGACACATGGGGAATACGTGAAGGACCCTTCCGGGGGTCATTGCCCCCACGGCTCTCACAAACCAGGGCTCCTTGTGGATCAAGGCCCCGATCAACCAGGCTGATACTGCTGGCCACACGTAGTCCATAGGCTTTACTTAGTATGTGTGTAGCGAATGAGGCGTCTCTTAGGTTAGCTGTCTCGCATGTGATTCTGATTTCTACTTGCATATCTTGGATGTCCTGAGCACGTTGTCATGATGCTCCTCTGGAGGAAGAGTTCCAAGAGTGGAAGTTAGTAACGGGCTCTTGATCCAAGGTGGGTCTGTTGATGGTGATAGGTGCGAAGTTTAACGTAATTCCATCTCTTAATCTAACATAAGACTTGATGCTGACCCCTCACTGCTGAATCTTTCTTGCCAATGGTTCTTCTGAATCAGCCATATTTCCCGACTGTCATGCAGGTCAAGGGCAGCTCCACCATCCAGATCAGCAGACGGCTGAGTGAGTGGCATTGATCATGCTTGCTGCTGATCAGTGTACTGGACATATCTGTGTATGATTGGTTCCTAATTATCAAAGGCTCGTTGACATAATAATAATAATAATTATAATAATATTTATTTCTACAAGTGCATGATACAATTTATACAGACATAACTGACATCAGTGATATACTATATAGAAAGCCTTTTGTTATGCAGTGCATTTCGGGCACATTAGATTAAATTTGTCTCCATGATGAGACCCATACCAGTCGCTTAACACTTAGGTACCTGTACTTCTAGGTGAACAGGGACAAAAGGTGTCTTAAAGAAATAAACCCAGTGTTTCCACCCCTACCGGGGTTAATATACACTTCCATGGACCCCACCATTAACACTCGAAGTAATATATAGGATCTTTTCTCGATTTATTTACCCCTAAGAGTCACCACCCAGGGACATCCATCCCTATCCAGCCAGCTATTTTTCACTTTTGATTTATTGAAACAGCACAAGAAACTGCGGGATAGTGTGTAGTGGAGTGTGTGCGTCTAGTGAGCAGTGTGTGACTATCATGCTCACGCCTGAGCTCCTCTACAGTCATGATCTCACGTACTGGTGCCGCAAGTATTTTCTCCGATTTGTTTTACCGCGCCGTTGATAATGTGTGATAAATGAGTGGAACAAACATTTTAGGCGAATCTAAAATTATGTTAGATGATTGAGGATGATTGGGTGAATAGGACCTTCTTAGCATGGACCAGTAGGTTACCTCCAGTGTGTGTGTGTGGGGGGGAGAGTGAGTGGGTAGTGTGGTTGGCCAGGTAAGTGGGTGGAGAGGGAAGCCTCTATATAAGTACAACTGATAACGACTGTGCAGATGAACTTGCAAGACGTTGATGACGATATATGTTGCAATTTTCTGGTTGCATCTTGACTACGCAATATAATTGAGGGTTAAATCAACAACAATGAAACTTGTCCATAGATGAAGTAAGTGAGTGAGTGGGGGAGGGGTAAAAGTCGGATGGGGTTTCTACCCAGACCAGGCCCCCTTCCTGTTTGATAGCTTGACCAATCAGGCTATTGGTACTGCCATCACCAATAATCTGATTGATCAGAAGCTGACTGATGGAAGGTATCAGGTTCCTTGAAGACAGCTAGGGGTCTGATGGTACTTACTTTATGTATAAAGGGAAAGTGTCTCTGTTCTCTTTACATTTATTATATTAGTGTACTTATTGTATCCCTACTTTTTATTGTAGGGATTTTATACTTCGCTGAGCCTCCCGTTCTCGTTGGGAGTAATATTGTGCTGATTTGGAACCAGTCGTGCTGTATGTTTCTGGCCAGCGTTCCAGGATTCCACTTCCAGAGAAATTAGGTGTTGCCAATAATTAAGGTGTTTGAATTTATATATGAAGTGAAAATTCTCTTTAAAGTCTCGGATTAACGTTTTTGCTTGCAAAGCTGCTGGTTTATTGTGGCCGCCATATCCATCCCGTGGAGGGTTGCGCAAGAGCATGTGGATACATAAGAGCCGTGGAGGGTAGCGCAAGAGCATGTGGATACACAAGAGGCCTGGAGGTAGCGCAAGGCAGTGGATACACAGAGCCCGTGGAGGTAGCAAGCATGTGGATACACAAGAGCCGTGGAGGGTAGCGCAAGAACATGTGGATACACAAGAGCCCGTGGAGGGTAGCGCAAGAGCATGTGGATACACAAGAGCCGTGGAGGGTAGCGCAAGAGCATGTGGATACACAAGAGCCCGTGGAGGGTAGCGCAAGAGCATGTGGATACACAAGAGCCCGTGGAGGGTAGCGCAAGAACATGTGGATACACAAGAGCCCGTGGAGGGTAGCGCAAGAGCATGTGGATACACAAGAGCCCGTGGAGGGTAGCGCAAGAGCATGTGGATACACAAGAGCCCGTGGAGGGTAGCGCAAGAGCATGTGGATACACAAGAGGCCTACGAACTAGACCACAAAAGGGTTAACAGCAGTACGAACATCTAGATATATATATATGTCTGCGGTTGATTTATGTTGCAAGCAAATTTAGGATATTTGCCTAATACGTCTGGTTATTATACTGTCAATATATTCCTCAATAAGTATACAATTAACATCATAGTGATGAAGAAAGTGACCAAAGGGTTGACCATATAATTTGCATTTAGCTTGATCATCACTATGTGTCTACCAAACTACCAGAAGTAGTTGTAACCAAACCCAAGCCTGGCTACTACCACATAAGTCTGTTTACATTGCAAGTTGCTCCATAAACTTAGTTATCTATGTAATTATATACGTATTGTTACTTGTTAGTGTACAGTAATATTTCAGTCTACTTAGCACAAGTACTTTTATGAGTATTATCACTACAGTAGTTTTGAAAAAGCTCTTATTGTATTTTGTGTTACAAACTACAAAATTTCTGGTGTTACTGCTGTATGACCCCAGTAGGTTTAGCGCTAGGTTTTGATTATAATAATAATTCTGGTGTTACTGAGCCGCGTGGTTGATGGTTCCCGGATCGATTACAAGTGCGAGTGGTGTCATTAAATTTAACGAGTTGTTTACTGGTATTATTATCTCTTATGTCACTGGTGATGATGTGACCCAGATACCTGATGAACCAAACAATACTGACGCAACAATTATAATGCTCACACTTTTATATATATATATATATATATATATATATATATATATATATATATATATATATATATATATATATATATATATATATATATTATACATACATACATACATGGTTCCTGTTTCTGCACCACGCACGTAGAACCAGGCTGAAGAACTGACCACCTCAAATACTATTTCTCCAAGGTTGATGGACTGATTACATCATCTTCACTTCACTACTACACCTGTTGCCTCTGTATTTGACTGAAGAAGCCTACTGTGTAGGCGAAACTTTTCAACAATAAAGATACCCATTTGTTGCAAATGTCTTAATCATCAACGTGTTGGTATTTTATCCCATTTTCAACAATCTTCTTATAGTATCCTTTATTTCCCTGATAATGGCAGGGTGAGGTAGAGCTCACCAAGAGTTCTCTTGATGCCACTCACATGCATGGTAAGAGCCCTGACAATGGCAGGGTAAGGTAGAGCTCACCAAGAGTTCTCTTGATGCCACTCACATGCATGGTAAGAGCCCTGACAATGGCAGGGTGAGGTAGAGCTCACCAAGAGTTCTCTTGATGCCACTCACATGCATGGTAAGAGCCCTGATAATGGCAGGGTGAGGTAGAGCTCACCAAGAGTTCTCTTGATGCCACTCAATGCAGTAGAGCCTGATAATGGCAGGTGGGTAGAGACAGAGCTCTGATATCATGGCGCAATGGCAGGGTGAAGGACAGTTCACTAAGAGCTCTTTTCATGCCATTTGTTTGGAAGTCAGGTGTGGAGTCAGGTGTGGGTGGTATGTGCAGGGAGTCAGGTGTGGTGTGGCAAGTAATGGACAAAGGATGCTTGTCTACCTGTGCTGGTAAACAGGAAGCAAAGGTCGTGGAATATCATCCAGAATGGTCAATATATTATCTATTGGATAAGCAGGAACGTGTCTTGTCTGGGCACAATGTTAGTGAAGCACTGAAGAACGAGTTATCGTCTCCCTCTGGTGACTTACGAACGGAGGATGAGGCCTCCATCAGTCCGCCAACTGACTGATGACTGATCATTGCTACACGCTGTACATAAATACATCATTTTATTGTAAGATCTGTGAGGAGCTCCTCCTGGTAATTGTAACCACGGGGTCACTTGTGAATATTCTGAGTCTGAATGTACTCTCTGTCTGTCTGTCTCTCTCTCTCTCTCTTCTGTCTCTGTCTCTCTCTCTCTCTCTGTCTCTCTTCTCTCTCTCTCTCTCTCTCTCTCTCCTCTCTCTCTGTCTTCTCTCTTTTCTCTCTCTCTCTCTCTCTCTCTGTCTCTCTTTTCTCTCTGTCTCTCTCTCTCTCTGTCTCTGTCTCTCTGTCTCTCTCTCTCTCTCTCTCTCTCTCTCTCTCTCTGCTCTTCTCTCTCGTCTCCTCTGCTCTCTCTCTCTCCTCTTCTCTCGTCCTCTCTCACTCTGTGTCTCTCTGTCTCTCGTGTCTCTCGTCTGTCTCTGCTCTCTGTCATTACTGTCTCTGCTCTGTCTCTCTTCTTCTTTCTGTCTTTACTGCTCTGCTTGCGGTCTCCTGCCTTCTCTCTCTCTTCCTCTCTCTTCTGGTCACATCCACAGATGCATTTGCTAATGGTGCCGTCAGAGTGGGTGATGCAGTATGGCATTAATGGAGGCAGGACCTGGAGATAATCATTTCTTTCTGTACTTTACTGCCTGTGTGGAGACCACGACCATCTACTTTACTGTGTAGTGTGGAGACCACGACCATCTACTACTGTGTAGTGTGGAGACCACGACCATCTACTACACTGTGTAGTGTGGAGACCACGACCATCTACTACACTGTGTAGTGTGGAGACCACGACCATCTACTTTACTGTGTAGTGTGGAGACCACGACCATCTACTACACTGTGTAGTGTGGAGACCACGACCATCTACCACACTGTGTAGTGTGGAGACCACGACCATCTACTACACTGTGTAGTGTGGAGACCACGACCATCTACTCACTGTGTAGTGTGGAGACCACGACCATCTACCTACACTGTGTAGTGTGGAGACCACGACCATCTACTACACTGTGTAGTGTGGAGACCACGACCATCTACTACACTGTGTAGTGTGGAGACCACGACCATCTACTACACTGTGTAGTGTGGACAGACCATCACACTGTAGGACCAATCTACTACATGTGTAGTGTGGAGACCACGACCATCTACTACACTGTGTAGTGTGGAGACACGACCATCTACTACACTGTAGTGACAGCCATTACACTGTGTGGAGACCACGACCATCTACTACACTGTGTAGTGTGGAGACCACTGACCATCTACTACACTGTGTAGTGTGGAGACCACGACCATCTACTACACTGTGTGGGGGTGTAGGGACCACGACCATCTACCACACTGTGTAGTGTGGAGACCACGACCATCCACCACACTGTGTAGTGTGGAGACCACGACCATCTACCACACTGTGTAGTGTGGAGACCACGACCATCTACTACACTGTGTAGTGTGGAGACCACGACCATCTACTACACTGTGTAGTGTGGAGACCACGACCATCTACTACACTGTGTAGTGTGGAGACCACGACCATCTACCACACTGTGTAGTGTGGAGAACACGACCATCTACTACACTGTGTAGTGTGGAGAACACGACCATCTACTACACTGTGTAGTGTGGAGACCATGACCATCTACTACACTGTATAGTGTGGAGACAACGACCATCTACCACACTGTGTAGTGTGGAGAACACGACCATCTACTACATTGTAACATCCGTCCGCCCCCGGTCAGATGACCAAAAGCTCCAGCTCCGGGTCATCATATGACTAAGACCCTCCTCAGGAAACACTTGTCCTGTTTCCTGACAAACTTTACCTAACCTAACCTAAGGTATCACCAAGCAGACGGTTGTGCGCCCCTGGCGACGCCCACAGTCACTACCTGGTGGAGGTGGAGGCAAGAGAGACGAGAGCAGACGCATGCAAGAAACATTATTACACAGTGATGAAAGATGTACAGTGGAAATAAATAGTAGGTAGTTAAGATATGGGAAAACCCTGCGCAGTTTTACCAGTGAGGTGGAGAGCTGTACAAGCAACATAAGGGGAGAAACAGGTCTTTTTGAAACCCAAACCCACTAACAAAAATATTTGCTCAACCCATTTTCAGTACTACCCAAGGAATAGGCTTTGATAAGCCTGTTAACTCACGTCCAAACATAGACAAGTGTAGACAGTCAAACAGAAAATGTAACATGGAAAAAATACTTAGCGAAAAAGAAAGTTAAAGTAAATAGAGAACTCGGTAGACATTTAAAAATTCCAAAAGCAAATGTGAGAATAGAAGTGTAGGTGATGGAAGCCACGTAAGGTGGGAGATGAGAGTAAGTGACTATTATGAGACCAGCAGAGAACTTAAGTGATCACACAGGAATGAGACGAGATGCCAACATTAGAAGATATTGAGGCGACAGAGGAAGAAATAAATGGGATCAGAAGTAAATTGTATAAATTAAACCCCTTAAGCAACGTGCTTTGATCACGGTAAGAGGCTCTTGATCCAAGAAACTGGACTTACCTCCCCTTCTTTACATCCAGAGGGATTGCCTCTCATTCCCAAGACGTTATATCACCCCCTACAGGTTTAGCCCTTCCCTTAATTAATTAAGATAAAAGTAACTATAAAATGAAGGTAGAGTTACCCCTAGTTAGTGTCAACAGCGCCAAGTAATACTACAAGCAAGTGTTAGCAGCAAGGTAGTGAACCTGACACAGGTCGTAAACACACCAAGGATGTCGTCACCCAGGTAGTGAGTGCTCCCACCTCAGTGTGTGAGGTAGTGAGTGCTCCCACCTCAGTGTGAGGTAGTGAGTGCTCCCACCTCAGTGTGTGAGGTAGTGAGTGGTCCCACCTCAGTGTGAGGTAGTGAGTGCTCCCACCTCAGTGTGTGAGGTAGTGAGTGCTCCCACCTCAGTGTGAGGTAGTGAGTGCTCCCACCTCAGTGTGAGGTAGTGAGTGGTCCCACCTCAGTGTGAGGTAGTGAATGCTCCCACCTCAGTGTGAGGTAGTGAGTGCTCCCACCTCAGTGTGAGGTAGTGAGTGCTCCCACCTCAGTGTGAGGTAGTGAGTGGTCCCACCTCAGTGTGAGGTAGTGAGTGGTCCCAACTCAGGGTGTGAGGTAGTGAGTGCTCCCACCTCAGTGTGAGGTAGTGAGTGCTCCCACCTCAGTGTGTGAGGTAGTGAGTGCTCCCACCTCAGTGTGAGGTAGTGAGTGCTCCCACCTCAGTGTGTGAGGTAGTGAGTGGTCCCACCTCAGTGTGAGGTAGTGAGTGCTCCCACCTCAGTGTGTGAGGTAGTGAGTGCTCCCACCTCAGTGTGAGGTAGTGAGTGCTCCCACCTCAGTGTGAGGTAGTGAGTGGTCCCACCTCAGTGTGAGGTAGTGAGTGCTCCCACCTCAGTGTGAGGTAGTGAGTGCTCCCACCTCAGTGTGAGGTAGTGAGTGCTCCCACCTCAGTGTGAGTAGTGAGTGTCCCACCTCAGTGTGAGGTAGTGAGTGCTCCCACCTCAGTGTGAGGTAGTGAGTGGTCCCACCTCAGGGTGTGAGTAGTGAGTGTCCCACCTCAGTGTGAGGTAGTGAGTGGTCCCACCTCAGGGTGTGAGGTAGTGAGTGCTCCCACCTCAGTGTGAGGTAGTGAGTGCTCCCACCTCAGTGTGAGGTAGTGAGTGCTCCCACCTCAGGGTGTGAGGTAGTGAGTGGTCCCACCTCAGTGTGAGGTAGTGAGTGGTCCCACCTCAGTGTAGGTAGTGAGTGGTCCCACCTCAGTGTGAGGTAGTGAGTGCTCCCACCTCAGTGTGAGGTAGTGAGTGGTCCCACCTCAGTGTGGGTAGTGAGTGCTCCCACCTCAGTGTGAGGTAGTGAGTGGTCCCACCTCAGTGTGAGGTAGTGAGTGGTCCCACCTCAGGGTGTGAGGTAGTGAGTGCTCCCACCTCAGTGTGAGGTAGTGAGTGGTCCCACCTCAGGGTGTGAGGTAGTGAGTGCTCCCACCTCAGTGTGAGGTAGTGAGTGTCCCACCTCAGTGTGAGGTAGTGAGTGCTCCCACCTCAGGTGTGAGGTAGTGAGTGCTCCCACCTCAGTGTGAGGTAGTGAGTGGTCCCACCTCAGGGTGTGAGGTAGTGAGTGCTCCCACCTCAGTGTGAGGTAGTGAGTGCTCCCACCTCAGTGTGAGGTAGTGAGTGCTCCCACCTCAGTGTGAGGTAGTGAGTGCTCCCACCTCAGTGTGAGGTAGTGAGTGCTCCCACCTCAGGTGTGAGGTAGTGAGTGCTCCCACCTCAGGGTGTGAGGTAGTGAGTGTCCCACCTCAGGTGTGAGGTAGTGAGTGCTCCCACCTCAGTGTGAGGTAGTGAGTGCTCCCACCTCAGGTGTGAGGTAGTGAGTGGTCCCACCTCTGGGTGTGAGGTAGTGAGTGCTCCCACCTCAGTGTGAGGTAGTGTGTGCTCCCACCTCAGGGTGTGAGGTAGTGAGTGCTCCCACCTCAGTGTGAGGTAGTGAGTGTCCCACCTCAGGTGTGAGGTAGTGAGTGCTCCCACCTCAGGTGTGAGGTAGTGAGTGGTCCCACCTCAGGGTGTGAGGTAGTGAGTGCTCCCACCTCAGGGTGTGAGGTAGTGAGTGGTCCCACCTCAGGTGTGAGGTAGTGAGTGGTCCCACCTCAGGGTGTGAGGTAGTGAGTGTCCCACCTCAGGTGTGAGGTAGTGAGTGTCCCACCTCAGGGTGTGAGGTAGTGAGTGTCCCACCTCAGGGTGTGAGGTAGTGAGTGGTCCCACCTCAGGTGTGAGGTAGTGAGTGGTCCCACCTCAGGTGTGAGGTAGTGAGTGGTCCCACCTCAGGGTGTGAGGTAGTGAGTGGTCCCACCTCAGGGTGTGAGGTAGTGAGTGGTCCCACCTCAGGGTGTGAGGTAGTGAGTGGTCCCACCTCAGGTGTGAGGTAGTGAGTGGTCCCACCTCAGGGTGTGAGGTAGTGAGTGGTCCCACCTCAGGTGTGAGGTAGTGAGTGGTCCCACCTCAGGTGTGAGTAGTGAGTGGCCCACTGTGAGGTGAGGTCCCACCTCAGGGTGTGAGGTAGTGAGTGCTCCCACCTCAGGGTGAGAGGTAGTGAGTGCTCCCACCTCAGGGTGTGAGGAGGTAGTGAGTGGTCCCACCTCAGGGTGTGAGGTAGTGAGTGCTCCCACCTCAGGGTGTGAGGTAGTGAGTGGTCCCACCTCAGGGTGTGAGGTAGTGAGTGCTCCCACCTCAGGGTGTGAGGTAGTGAGTGCTCCCACCTCAGGGTGTGAGGTAGTGAGTGGTCCCACCTCAGGGTGTGAGGTAGTGAGTGGTCCCACCTCAGGGTGTGAGGTAGTGAGTGGTCCCACCTCAGGGTGTGAGGTAGTGAGTGGTCCCACCTCAGGGTGTGAGGTAGTGAGTGGTCCCACCTCAGGGTGTGAGGTAGTGAGTGGTCCCCCCTCAGGGTGTAAGGTAGTGAGTGGTCCCACCTCAGGGTGTGAGGTAGTGAGTGGTCCCACCTCAGGGTGTGAGGTAGTGAGTGGTCCCACCTCAGGGTGTGATCTAGTGAGTGGTCCCACCTCAGGGTGTGAGGTAGTGAGTGGTCCCACCTCAGGGTGTGAGGTAGTGAGTGGTCCCACCTCAGGGTGTGAGGTAGTGAGTGGTCCCACCTCAGGGTGTGAGGATGTGAGTGGTCCCACCTCAGGGTGTGAGGATGTGAGTGGTCCCACCTCAGGGTGTGAGGATGTGAGTGGTCCCACCTCAGGGTGTGAGGATGTGAGTGGTCCCACCTCAGGGTGTGAGGTAGTGAGTGGTCCCACCTCAGGGTGTGAGGTAGTGAGTGGTCTCAATTGTTACCGTCAAATTACCGCCCAATAAGCCTAACCTCAACTGTAGGCAAATTATTAGTCAATTATAGCTGATAATATAAGAAGCCATCTTGATAAGCATAATTTGATTAATGATACTCAGCATGGATTCACGAGGGGCCGTTCCTGCCTAACTGATTTACTAACTTTCTTCAATAAAGCTTTTGAGGCCGTTGATCACGATAAAGAATTCCATATTGTTTATTTGGATTTTAGTAAGATTTTTGATAGAGTACCACATCAGAGACTGTTAAAGAAAGTGGCAGCTCATGGCTTTGAGGGAAAAGTGCTGTCATGGATCGAGTCATGGCTCACCAATAGGAAGCAGAGTGTGTGCATAAATGGGGTTAAGTCTGAGTGGGAATCTGTAACAAGTGGCGTTCCACAGGGATCAGTGTTGGGCCCGTTGTTGTTTATAATATATATCAATGACCTTGACAAGGAAATTACTAGTGATATGAGCAAATTCACTGATGACACGAAGATAGGTAGGATAATCGATTGAAACGTAGATGTCACAGAACTTCAGGAGGATTTAGACAAAATCAATTCGTTTTCATAAAAGTGGCAGATGCAGTTCAATGTAGATAAATGCAAAGTTCTAAAGCTCGAGAATGTTCATAACCCTAGCACCTACCAGCTCAATAATGTTGAACTTAGCTGTACAGAATGCGAAAAGGACTTGGGGGGAATGGTGATTGGGAAGTGATTGGGGGTGATGGAGTTTGGGTGATGAGGGGAGGGACAGGTGAGGGGAGGGACAGGTGATGGGAGGATGGTGATGATGGGAGGGACAAGTGATGGGAAGATGGTGATGATGGGAGGGACAAGTGATGGGAAGATGGTGATGAGGGAAGGGACAGGTGATGGCTAGGGAGTGGGGTGGAAGGAGGACAGAATTGGGTGGTAAGTGACGGGGTGATGTGGGAGCAAATTGGGTGTATAGTGTGTGGAGCAGTCAGCAGGTGGTGTACAGTGTGTGCAAGGGGTGTACAGCAGTGTGTGCGGTAGGTGTACAGTGCGTGCAGCAAGTGGTGTACAGTGTGTGCAAGGGGTGTACAGCAGTGTGTGCGGTAGGTGTACAGTGCGTGCAGCAAGTGGTGTACAGTGTGTGTGCAGCATGTGGTGTACAGTGTGTGCAGCATGTGGTGTACAGTGTGTGTGCAGCATGTGGTGTACAGTGTGTGTGTGCAGCATGTGGTGTACAGTGTGTGTGCAGCAAGTGGTGTACAGTGTGTGCAGCATGTGGTGTACAGTGTGTGCAGCATGTGGTGTACAGTGTGTGCAGCATGTGGTGTACAGTGTGTGCAGCATGTGGTGTACAGTGTGTGCAGCATGTGGTGTACAGTGTGTGTGCAGCAAGTGGTGTACAGTGAGTGCAGCAGGTGGTGTACAGTGTGTGTGCAGCAAGTGGTGTACAGTGTGTGCAGCATGTGGTGTACAGTGTGTGCAGCAAGTGGTGTACAGTGTGTGCAGCAAGTGGTGTACAGTGTGTGTAGCATGTGGTGTACAGTGTGCAGCAAGTGGTGTACAGTGTGTGCAGCAAGTGGTGTACAGTGTGTGCAGCAAGTGGTGTACAGTGTGTGCAGCAAGTGGTGTACAGTGAGTGTGCAGCATCGTGGTGTACAGTGGTGTGCAGCATGTGGTGCACAGTGTCAGTGTCAGCAGTGGTGTACAGTGTGTGCAGCATGTGGTGTACAGTGATGTGCAGCATGTGGATGTACAGTGAGTGTGCAGCATGTGGTGTACAGTGAGTGTGCAGCATGTGGTGTACAGTGAGTGTGCAGCATGTGGTGTACAGTGTGTGTCTAGCATGTGGTGTACAGTGTGTGCAGCAAGTGGTGTACAGTGTGTGCAGCAAGTGGTGTACAGTGTGTGCAGCATGTGGTGTACAGTGAGTGCAGCATGTGGTGTACAGTGATGTGCAGCAAGTGGTGTACAGTGATGTGCAGCATGTGTGTCACAGTGAGTGTGCAGCAAGTGGTGTACAGTGTGTGCAGCAAGTGGTGTACAGTGAGTGCAGCATGTGATGTACAGTGAGTGCAGCATGTGGTGTACAGTGTGTGCAGCATGTGGTGTACAGTGTGTGCAGCAGTGGTGTACAGTGAGTGTGCAGCAAGTGGTGTACAGTGAGTGTGCAGCAAGTGGTGTACAGTGAGTGTGCAAGTGGTGTACAGTGAGTGCAGCAAGTGTGTACAGTGTGTGCAGCAAGGTGGTGTACAGTGGTGCAGCAAGTGGTGTACAGTGAGTGTGCAGCAAGTGGTGTACAGTGAGTGTGCAGCATGTGGTGTACAGTGAGTGTGCAGCAAGTGGTGTACAGTGTGTGCAGCAAGTGGTGTACAGTGAGTGCAGCATGTGATGTACAGTGAGTGCAGCATGTGGTGTACAGTGTGTGCAGCATGTGGTGTACAGTGTGTGCAGCATGTGGTGTACAGTGTGTGCAGCATGTGGTGTACAGTGTGTGCAGCAAGTGGTGTACAGTGTGTGCAGCAAGTGGTGTACAGTGTGTGCAGCAGGTGGTGCACCTCAACCAGCTTCCTCACTGAACTTGACCTTCAGGTATAATGCAACAGCTGGAGGACGTGGAAGAAAGGGGTAAAGGAGGGGAAGGGAGGGGTGAGGAAGGAAGGGAGGGGTGAGGGAGGAAGGAAGGGAAAGGTGAGGAAGGAAGGGGTGAGGTTTAACAGGAAGAGCAGTTAACTAGAAACTAGAGATGGGATACACGTTCTAGAACAAGCTTTGCTTTATTCGAGCTTAATGAAGCTTTACTAATGATAAAGCTCTAACAAGAACAAGTTTTTCCAGTAGAAAGTTGTTCTCCACTGTGTTATATTTCTTCCTCAGTGTTGTCAACAGTGTAGTGGTGGTGACATTGGAAGGAAAATGGTATGGTGCTCTCCCACCATACCTTGGGAAGGCTCGGCAGATAATACCCCGCCTGTATAAGACCTTGCGTAGTTCCAGGCTAGAATATGACTACCAAACCTACTCCTTGGTCGACTCTTCTCTGTTGCGCGTGCTCAACCCTGTTCATTACCTAGAGAGCCAGGTCTGCGCTGCATGTTTCAGGTTTGGCACACACCTGGCAACCCAGTTTATTCTACAAAAAAAAAAATCATGTTAACCGCTTAACTCACGTGTCATTCTGCTCAAGACGTATTGGAGGCTCGATCATCCGTCTGCCGAGCGCGAGACAGACGCTCTTCTTATTTGTACCTTTCGCCAGACTAACACTCTTTGCACTAATCTAGTTCATACCTCCCCTCCCTCTATAGATTCTCCTGGTGTTTACTCTATTTCTTGCTCCTCCTGTCCTCTTCAGTACTTCGGAGAAACTGGCCGATCTCTTTCTGACAGACTTAGGGAGCACAAAAATAGTGTTAGGCTTGCCGACACTAATAATGCTCTTTTCTGTCATGTCAGAGATCACAGTCATCCTATTGATTGGTCTTCTGCTAAAACTGTCTACCCTACGTCTAACTTTCACAGTCGCCGTCTGGTTGAATCCTCCCTTATACACAACTTTCCCTGTATGAATCTTAGCCCTGGCTTTGTCTCTGTAGATGCCTTCCTCTTCCATTACATTGTTAAATGCTCCAAACTTCAGAACACCCGTGACTTAACCTGATTCCTTCCCCTTCTTTCTCTTCCCCCTTCTCCTCTTTCTCCTTTCTCCTCTGGGTTCTCTTTCTTTTCTTTTTTTTTGCCTTGTATTTGTCCTCCATTTTATTCATTTTATTTTATTTTTCCCTACTGTGTTCTTGTTCTTACCCTTGATGGCCGCCAGCGTCTTTGCAGTGCTCCTTTCCTAGCTTATGACTGACTCCACTACTACTACCACTATCACTACTACCTCCATTACCCCTCCACCACTTTCTTGTGCCCTCCCCTGTCTGCCTGCCTATAAATACCCCTTCCACCTGTCCTTCGTGTTAGTGTGACTTTGTAAATGGTCCAAGTCGGACCGAAACGTCGTCGTAAGCTCCTCTCCTTTTTATGAGCGGGTTGTGTGTGTATTGTACACTCTTTGCATGAGAGGGAGGAGGATGGGGGGAAGTTCTGTGTTCACTGTGCGAGGCTGCTTCTGCTAGTACGTTTTGATTGTGTTTGGATTGTGACCTCCATGTGTCTGAGCTCAGTTTGAATCCCTGCCCTCCTTGGACGGTGGCTGAGGTATGTCTTTGTAGGCAGTGTATGGGGACCCCTATGTGCCAAATTCCGGTGAGGACCTTGGCTCTTCCTTGTTTTATGTTTCGATGATAAAGGTCTTTACTGACTAGTCTTAGAACAAGGGTGGTGGTGCTCTATGGTGATCACCGGCGAGGACTCTGCAGAGCTCTACATAATTCTCGCAGCTCACGTCTTGATAGATGACTCAGATTTCGGTTCACTATTTTGATTCCCAGTGTTCTTTTTGCCTTGGTCCTGTTTACTTCTGTCTACCCTGTGGTTAACGTATCCAGGAGTGTTTACCCCCTTTACGGCAGCACTGAGATGAAAGGTTGTCTTGGTGTCCGAGTCACCTTGGTTTACCTGGAAATAGACAGGCACATGAAGCTAAGGCAGCTATGATCTCTCTGAGTACATGATATCATGGAATTACCCAGATAGCTGCAATCAAGTCTCTGTCCTAGGCTTCCGCTTGGCCGACTTCATGGGACTGAGAAATTACCTGGGTGGGCTAAATTGGGATGACCTGACTATGGGTCAAGAGGAAACTGGACAAATATCTTCACCAGGTGCCAGATCAACCAGGCTGTGATGGATATGTGGGGCAGCGGGCCTCCAGCAGCAACAGCCTGGTTGACCAGGCAAGCACCAGACGAGCCTGGCCCATGGCCGGGCTCAGAGAGTAGATACTCTCTAAACTCTTCAAAGGTATATCAAAGGTGTTGCTGCTTGCCAATATGACGTTTTTCAGAGCATAGTTCTAGCTGCCCAGACAACTTTTGTTCCGAGTAGGGAAATTAGATCTAAGAAAAATGATCCAAAATGGATGAACAATAGATTAAAACATCTCATTGGTCAAAAGAGAGGCACATATAGGCGTATCAAAAGAGGGGATGGGCGATTAAGAAATCAATATATTCCATTAAAGAGAGAAATAAAAAAAAGGAATAAGAAAAGCAAAAAGGTATTATGAGGCTAAAGTCACAGGATTCGAAGACTAACCCAAAAGTTTTCTTTCAGGTGTACAGAAGTAAGATTAGGGACAAGATAGGCCCACTTAAGAGTAACTCAGGTCAGATCACTTACTTCCTCTCAGTTTTTACTCAGGAAGATACTGTACTAGCGAAATTCCATAAATAATAAATTATGTAGAACAGGACAATAATAAACTATGCATGATTGGGGTAACTAGTGACATTGTTCTCAGACAAATAGAGAAATTAAAACCTAACAAATCCCCAGGCCCTGATGAATTGTTTGCAAGAGTTTTAAAGGAATGTAAAGAGGAACTTAGCAAACTTTTGGCTAATCTTTTCAATATATCATTACAAACTGGCATAGTGCCAGACAAGTGGAAAATGACAAATGTAATACCTATTTACAAGGCAGGTGACAGGTCCTTAGCTTCGAACTATAGACCAATAAGCCTTGCCTCCATAGTGGGAAAATTTATGGAATCAATAATTGCCGAGGCAATTATTTCTAACTGTATTTGAGGAGGTAGATCATGGTATTGAATATGATATTGTGTATATGGACTTCAGTAAGGCTTTCGATAGAGTTCCACATCAGAGGCTACTGAGGAAACCTAAGGCACATGGAATAGGAGGAGAAATTTTTTCCTGGATAGAGGCATGGTTGACAAATAGGCAGCAGAGAGTTTGCATAAATGGGGAGAAATCAGAATGGGGGCACGTCACAAGCGGTGTTCCACAGGGGTCAGTGTTGGGCCCCTTGTTGTTCACAATTTACATAAACGACATAGATGAGGGAATAAATAGCGACATAAGAAAATTTGCTGATGACACCAAAATAGGCCGTCCATTTCATTCTAATGAGGACATTAGAGCACTCCAGGATGATTTGAATAGACTGATGCAGTGGTCGGAGAAGTGGCAGATGCAGTTTAATATAAACAAATGCAAAGTTCTAAATGTTGGACAGGAAAATAACCATGCCACATATAAACTAAATAATGTAGATCATAATATTACTGATTGAGAAAAGGATTTAGGAGTTCTGGTTAGCAATAATCTGAAACCAAGACAACAGTGCATAAGTGTTCGCAATAAAGCTAACAGAATCCTTGGCTTCATATCAAGAAGTATAAATAATAGAAGTCTTCAGGTTGTTCTTCAACTCTATATATCTTTGGTTAGGCCTCATTTAGATTATGATGCACAGTTCTGGTCACCGTATTACGGAATGGATGTAGATGAATGGTTCAGAGAACCGACAAGTTATAAATTAGACACATGTGCAACACTTGGGTATCTTTATTGAGGAAACGTTTCGCCACACAGTGGCTTCATCAGTCCAATACAAAGTAGAAAGGTGTAAGGAGAGGAGGAGTTTGAGGTAATCAGTCCCTCGGCCTGGAGTCGATGTGTTCAGTCCAACAATCTTGTAGAAAGTACAGCACATGTCCGTAGAGATGGTTTATATACTGTAGTCAGGTGAGGTGAAGCAGCAGGAAGTGGGGTCATAGTGGTACCATCCACTAGTCGAAGTAGGTCTTCGTCCAAAGGTTGGACAAGTGTTGAAGAATTCGTACAGAATGGATATAAATGCACTGGAAAACGTACAAAGGAGGATGACAAAGTTGATCCCATGTATCAGAAATCTTCCCTATGAGGATAGACTGAGGGCCCTGAATCTGCACTCTCTAGAAAGGAGTAGAATTTGGGGGATATGATTGTGGTGTATAAATGGAAAACAAGAATAAATAAAGGGGATAAGTAAGTAAGGAAGTTTATTCAGGTATACACAAATACAGTTACATAGATTATCATACATAGCAGCATATGTGTAGAAAACCTAGGATAGCCCAAAAAAGTCAGACAGAGTGACTTATTTCCATTGGGGTCCATTTAATACCTTAATATTATACACTGTAGTAGATACTAGTTATTATACTATAATTAAAAGGAATAAGGTAAAAAAAGTTATATACATGTACATGTATGTTAGCTAAAAAAAAATAAAAATCATTCTCCTCCCTTTCTGTCGCTACATTCATTAGGTACCTTTTGGCTCTCTTCTTGAACTGGCTCATGCTATGACTGGCTTTGACATGTGCAGGCAGTCTGTTCCATTCCTTTATTGCTGTACAATAAAAGGTGTTTGAAGCCTGGCCACTGACTGTGGGTACTACAAAGTTGTGCTCTCTCCCCCTAGTACTATGACTGCTTTGGTTCCCAGCCTTGACAAAATTGGCAGCAAGATATTCTGGACACTGTTTGTGAGCAATTTTATAAACTTGATTTAATTTAAGTTGTTTTACTCTGTCTTCAATATTCAGCATATCCAATTGTTGTAATTCATCCTGGCCTACATGTTTTCTTGGGCCCAGGCCCAGGATGAATCTTATCATTTTGTTCTGTGTTATTTGCAGTTTATCTTTCAGTTTTTTTGTCAAGGCAGAGTACCATGAAGAGCAAGCGTAGTCAATATGACATTGTATAAGGGCTAGACATAGGGTCCTGCGAGCCTCAGTAGGTAGACACTGTGCTTGTCTGTAGAGGAACTTCAGTCTGGCATTCGCTTTCTTTACTACACTGTTCCCTATCAATTCTCCTGACATGCATGGGTCAAAGGGGATTCCCAGATATTTTACTGAGGAAACTGAAGTGATGGATTCCCCATTACATCGGATATTAAAATTATTTACCCTGCTCAATTTATATTTCGTGCCAAAGAGTATGGCTTCTGTTTTCCCGAGGTGTAACGATAACTTGTTGTCTACTAACCATTTGCTGCAGGACTCCAGTTCAAGTGTTAATACATTAGCTATATCTTGTGGGTCTTTACCTGATACTAACAGAGCACTGTCATCCGCATATAGTAGGAGTTTGCACTTGACACTGATGTACATGTCATTTACATAACACAGGAATAATAAGGGACCCAGAATACTACCTTGGGGAACTCCACATGCTATCGGCAGTGGTTCTGATTTTGTTTTGTTGATTTTGACCAGTCTGGGGAACCTATGCCGATAGCTTGAAGTTTCTTGCATAATACATTGTGGTTGACAGTATCGAAGGCCTTTTGCAAGTCTAAATAGCGTGCTAAAAAATATCTATCCAAGACAGGACTCGCAGCAATGATTTCAAGTTGGAAAAATTCAGATTCAGGAAGGATATAGGAAAGCACTGGTTTGGTAATAGAGTTGTGGATGAGTGGAACAAACTCCGAGTACCGTCATAGAAGCTAAAACGTTGTGTAGTTTTAAAAATAGGTTAGATAAATATATGAGTGAGTGTGGGTGGGTGTGAGCTATACCTGACTAGCTTGTGCTAGTGGGTCTGATACCGTGCCCCTTCCCACCTGACTAGGTGGTCATTGGTCTAAGCCGGGGAGTGACATGGACTTGCCTCGCATGGGTCAGTAGGCTTGTTGCAGTGTTCCTTCTTTCTTATCTTTTTACGATGTAGGTAGGACTGCTGTGACCATCTCGCTCTATACTAGACGTGTGTCTCACATGGGCCAAGTACAAAGACATGTTCTTGGGAAGTGGCAGGTGTGGTGGACCCCCACAGACGAGAAGCAAGTTATACAGAGTTAGGCAGGACGTGGGTGTTCTACCCTCCTCCTCCTTCTTCAATAGGAATTGTCACATTGAGATGTCTCTATTGATTGAGGAATATGTCAGGCTGGCTGTCATGATGGTAGTAGGCCGGCAGTTTCGTATGTCAGGCTGGCTTCCATGATGGTAGTGGGCCGGCAGTTTCTTACGTTAGGCTGGCTGTAATGATGGATATCAGGCTGGCTGCCATTATGGTAGCGGGCCAAGAGTCACGTATGTCAGGGTAGCTGAGATAGGATAAGTGCACACTTTATTGCCTGATGGGTCAATCTGGCTCTGATGGACCACTCTGGCTGTGACGTAACAATCCAAGTGGTTGACACCTGTGCCACCATGACATCTTGAAGGGAAAGTCAGCTACTGTGGAGAGAACCAGACGTAGGCACTGTGCCTGGGGATAGAATGTTGGCACTTGGTCTAGGGCCAGACGTGTAGGCACTGGGTCAAGGGCCAGACGTGTAGGCACTGGGTCTAGGGCCAGACGTGTAGGCACTGGGTCTAGGGCCAGACGTGTAGGCACTGGGTCTAGGGCCAGACGTGTAGCACTGGGTTGGACGTGGCACTGGGTCTAGGGCCAGACGTGTAAGCACTGGGTCTAGGGCCAGACGTGTAGGCACTGGGTCTAGGGCCAGACGTGTAGGCACTGGGTCTAGGGCCAGACGTGTAGGCACTGGGTCTAGGGCCAGACGTGTAGGCACTGGGTCTAGGGCTAGACGTGTAGGCACTGGGTCTAGGGCTAGGCGTGTAGGCACTGGGTCTAGGGCTAGACGTGTAGGCACTGGGTCTAGGGCTAGCGTGTAGGCACTGGGTCTAGGGCCAGACGTGTAGGCACTGGGTCTACGGCCAGACGTGTAGGCACTGGGTCTAGGGCCAGACGGGAAGGGGCACCTTCACTTCGTGATCATCATAACAGACATTGATTAAAACACTAGCCACAACTCCGTCATCCAGTGTGAACTATAACAAAATACGTATGAAACTCACCTCGGTAGAAGACTGAACACTTGTAGACATCAACAGTCTTCCCATGAGCAAAAGACAAATTCCCTCTGCTTAGATGGAAAGCGCAAATAAAACAATGAGCGCAGAATACAGAAGGTAGACAGACCCTCTCAAAGAGCGAAAGGAACATGTAAATGACTGAGGAGTAATAATGTTAGGCGACCCTTCTAAACGCGGTGTATCGTTTAGATAACGTACTAAGATAAATGCAGGTTATACCTGAGGAAAATGAGAGGGTAAGTTGTTGTTAGAATTTTCATAAGAGAAGTTAATCCAGTGATGGTACCACTGAGATCACTTGTGCGCTCACGTTCCCAGTGCTGTTTTGTGCTCAGTCTCTTGCAGGGGAGGAGAGATATCAGGAAAACATGGGTGCAGGAAAAGAGTATTTTGACAACATTTCGCTCATGTAGAGCTCTACATAGATTGCAACGTTGTTGCTAAAACGTTTGCTCTACTGTCAGCAGTACGCCTTTGTATCCAAAAATAACAAACTGGAAAATGCAGGAAGATGTAAGCAAGGTTTTCCAATAAGCAGTGGAGAACTAGATAACGTTCAAGGGTGATAAGTTCCAGCTACTTACATATGGAAAGAATGAAGAACTCGGAAGGGACAGTGTACAATACCCAAGAGAATCATCAAAGAAAACTAAAGGAACATGCGAAAGACCTGGGAGTAATTATGTCGACTGGCCTTTCTTTCAAATAACACAACAAGGCAAATGTCACGACAGCCAGGAAGATGACTGGATGGATAATGAGAACTTTCAAAACAAGGGAAATAAATGCCAATGGTGACAATTCAAATTAATTGTGCTCCCTCGTTTAGAATCTTGTTCAGTGTTGACGGCCTCGTTCAGGGCAGGAAAGATATTAGACATGAAACAGAGATTATTTACGGCCCATATAGAGCCAATGAAGTATTTAAATTACTAGGAACTCCTCACAATCCTATGTACTCTGCAGCGGATATATATATATATATATATATATATATATATATATATATATATATATATATATATATATCCGCAACGCTCTTCTTGCCGAATAAGACAAGCGAAAATTTGTGTATGCAATAATTTCGCAAAAATAATTCTGAACCTAACGAAAAAAATATATTTCATTGTGTATGTTTATTATTAAATTATTGTAAATTTATCTAAAATATATTTAGTTGGATTAGGCTAAATTAAATTGCGCTTGTTATAATAAGGTTAGGTGTTTTCTAAGATTCTTTTGGTACAAAATTATTAATTTTTACATTAACATAAATTAAAAAATGTATCTTTAAACGTATAAGAGAAAATTTTAGAGAGGGCTTAATTTTAAATGAGTTCTTGCTAATTTACCAATTTCACCTATTCGGCATGACACACACACACACACACACACACACACACACACACACACACATACATACATACATATATACAACAAACAATACAACACACACAACAGCATCTAACACAACCAGAACAAGCCACATCCCATCTGGCTTGTTCTATACACACACACACACTCACTCACTTACGCACGATAATATTTGTGTGAAGGCCTAGTCTAAAATCTGCTTTCTTAACATACTGGAGTGAGAGAGATCGGAGGAAGTGTAAAATAGTGGAAACTGGACATGTACTCCAACAAGTGCCAGATCAACCAATCTGTGATAGATATGTGGGCCAACGGGTCGCCAGCAACAACAGCCTGGTTGATCAAACAAGTACCAAACAAGGCTAGCCCTGGGGCCGGGCTCCGAGAGTAGGAAACCTCTCGAAACTCATCAAAGGTATATCAAAGATCGTTTATTGCCTCGAAGAATCAGTGAAACCTCCAAACAATTGGGATTGTCTGAGTGCACTTGGAATGTTCTCTCTGGAATGAAGACGAGATGACTGTTAATACACACATGGAACATATTTGAAGGTCTGGTCTCCAACCTGCACCCAACCATAACTTATTACGGTGAAATATTGTGGACAGTGTGTAGAATAAACTCATCTATGAGTATGGGTGCTGTAGACACAGGTTGTACCCGCAGTGTCAACAACTGATCCAAGACTTCAGTCCGCTTCCAGCACTTATACAAAATAGTATTACATGAATCACGAAATCGTAATAACGCGATTGCAAATAAACCACGGAACGAGTTGGGCTTGAACCCATGACCAGTGAGTTTTACGATTCACTCGCCGTGAGTTCAAAACTCACCCGTTCCGTGGTTTATTACATGAACAAAGTTCTTCATCAGTCAGGTTGATTGGACTTGGCCCTGCGGGTTACTAGCAACAACAGCCTGGCTGACAAGGACTGAGATGAGTGGAAGAACCCTGGAAACCGGTCACAGGTATGTCACAGGGATGGAGGGGCACAAATGTAGGTGGCGACAAGCCTGAGGCTCGTGCTGTAACATAAAGTGAGTCAGATTTGTCTAGACGGCCGCTCACCACTGTGCTATATATGAGACTTGCTGAGAATATATCAGTGTGACCTGCTGCGGATGCTGCTGCCCTGCTGCTGCTGCTGCCCCTGCTGCTCTGCTGCTACTCCTCTTCCTTCTCTTGTTGCAGGTGTTGTTGATAGTATATGGTTGTGTTGTGGTGCTGAGTGAGAGATTGTGCTACTGGGTCTTATGGTATTAATTTTTCTGGTTCTGATAAGGTGTGATGCTGATTGTTGCGGTGGTGGTAATGCTGATTGTTGAGGTTGTGGTGGTGGTGGTGGCGGCGGCGGCGGCGGCTACTATCCCCCCTCACCTTTATCCTCCCTCATCCTATATCTTTTTTTTTTCATGGTTCTCTCTCTTATTACTTGTTTCCTTCCACTTCTCACTTTACCTATCATTTCCTCTTCCAATCTCCACATCTGTTTCATTTAATTTCCCTGTCTACCCCGTGCCTTTTCTCACTACCTCTTTTCTGTGTGCTCGTCCTTCACCCGCTTCTCCCGCCGGATGCTGCTGACACTAGGGGACAAAGAGCGTCCCTCAGCTGGAGGTGTACACACATCACGTGGACACCAGAATAACATTACGTAGCTCTGATTCAAGTCTAATCCTTCACAGCCTCTTTCTGTCATGATCACTTCTAACAAACACGCTCAACAATGCTATCACATTGCTACTGTGATCTGTCAGATGCCGTGATCTAACTATCAAGTGGTGTGTCCTTGCTATTAAAAGCTATGATCTTGTCATTAAATACTACGGACTTGCTATCAAAATGCCGTGAACTTGCTATCAATATGACACAACATATCTATCAAAATCAAATTTAAGTTTACGGTGCTTCAAGATAGCGGAGACAAACTGCCGTGACACGGAGACAACGAAGAACTGCAAGAGAACTCATGGAAAAAAAAACCTCAGCCACATCTTTCATGGAAGAAAGGGAGTAGGTAAATTGTCTGGGAGTGTACATGTCATATCACATTATTAGCGTTTAGAGAAGTAAAGCGAACTTATCTAAGGTTAGGAGAAATTTAGAATGAGTTATGATCACAGGAACAAGTAGCAGGTGACAGCTAATAATGGGGCAATTTAGAGCATTTGTGCCCATTCTTGTGCAGTACATTTGAGCACATCTCTCAGCGATCTGCTAGTGCCAATAGATTGACTGATCAAGCTAGCAGCGAGAAGTCCTGGTCCAGGACCCAGCTCCATAATGAATGACCCCCTCGGTAGATAACTAGGTGGTCATTTCAAGGCAGGTGAGATGTCTGCAGTAAAACATTAAAATATATACCACCAAACATATGGTAGGTTCATATATACCTCCCACTACATGGGAAGTTAATATATACCTCCCACTACATAAGAGGTTATACTCCCACTGTATGGGAAGTTAATATACTCCCACTGTATGGGAAGTTAATATACTCCCACTGTATGGGAAGTTAATATACTCCCACTGTATGGGAAGTTAATATACTCCCACTGTATGGGAAGTTAATATACTCCACTGTATGGGAAGTTAATATACTCCCACTGTATGGGAAGTTAATATACTCCCACTGTATGGGAAGTTAATATACTCCCACTGTATGGGAAGTTAATATACTCCCACTGTATGGGAAGTTAATATACTCCCACTGTATGGGAAGTTAATATACTCCCACTGTATGGGAAGTTTATATACTTCCACTGTATGGGAAGTTAATATACTCCCACTACATGGGAGGTTAATATATACCTCCCATGTAGTGGTTAATATATACCTCCCATGTAGTGGTTAATATATACCTCCCATGTAGTGGTTAATATATACCTCCCATGTAGTGGTTCATATATACCTCCCATGTAGTGGTTCATATATACCTCCCATGTAGTGGTTCATATATACCTCCCATGTAGTGGTTCATATATACCTCCCATGTAGTGGTTCATATATACCTCCCATGTAGTGGTTCATATATACCTCCCATGTAGTGGTTCATATATACCTCCCATGTAGTGGTTCATATATACCTCCCATGTAGTGGTTCATATATACCTCCCATGTAGTGGTTCATATATACCTCCCATGTAGTGGTTCATATATACCTCCCATGTAGTGGTTCATATATACCTCCCATGTAGTGGTTAACATATATCAGAGAGGAATTGCTTGTTGGTTTCTGAGATCTTCGTCCTCGATCACCAGTGAATCAATAAACGCAAAGTTATTAAAAAAAATATATTAGAAGAAATAATTGGAAAGAAACGTCGTTTCTGAAGAAAGGTGTGAGAGGAACTCTTGCTTTGAGTGGTGAGTGAGCCATACATGTGGGCAAGCCTCGGGCTGTAGGGCAGGAAGTAAACAAGCTTCTTACCCTCTTAGTGTTTCAGGATTTGCCCTGCCCACATGTATCGCCTACCCGAGTCCCACAGATTAGGAATTCCTCTTAGACGTATAACCCGGACATACGTAGCACGCCACCTAAGCTGGCAGTTTTGGCTAAACATCTGTCCAAGCAAGGTACACTCAGTAGTGCCCACCTCAAGCATCTGTTGATCTTGGCAACATTAAGAATATGAATATCGAGAAAAAAGTTTCACTGGCCTGGTGGCAAAGCTCTCGCTTCACACGCTGAGGGCCAGGGTTCGATTCCCGGCAAGGGTGGAAATATTGGGCGTGTTTCCTAACACACATTGTCCATGTTCACCCATCGATAAAATGGGTACCTGGGTATTAGTCGACTGGTGTGGGTCGCATCCGAGACAAAATTGACATAATTTACCCGAAATGTTCTATATAACAAGCGGCTTTTTATATTGTAGTATGTCATTGATGTCAGCTAAGTTGTATACCTTGTACATGTAGAAATAAAGATATATTATTATTATTATTATATTACCTCGCTATTTACCAGGGTCCTCCCCACACGTACTATTGTTCTTGTATTCTTCTCTTCCAAGCTATGTATCGATATCAACTACTTATTTTTCCATGGCTGTGTGTACAAGCAGTCGTGTGGAATGGTCATGGACTCATCACTTAGTGCAGCTATGAGTAACTTGTACATGGAACATCTGAAAGTTGAAAAACTGAAGCCGTGCAACCAGAGGAATGATATCGTAGCAATGATGCCGTAATGCCTCGACCGCTGCTTAACTTGTCAACATCAACTCTGGAACCCTCCTGTGATACTCATCTTGGAGAAGAAACACAATTACAGCCTACCCTTTCTTGATGTTTTACTAATATTGCAAAATAGATTTTAGAGCCTAGAAAGAGAGGAGAAGCCATATAGAAGCTTATAGAATATAGAACCCCGCAAGTATATACACAGAGCCTTTTAGAAGCTACGGTACCCAGCACACTTCTTTAGCGATTGTAGGAAAAAGACTTGAGATATTCCATACCATTAGACAAAGGCAGAATCTTGGGATAGATAGGTTGCAGAAGCAGCCACAACTTTATTGCTCAGACCCAGGTAGCCAGCAAAACTTCCAATACCATTAATAATATATTAATAAAGAACTCTAACTCTGGCAATTACACTATGTGGGAATGTTATAAACTAGAAGTGTGGGATACATCTGCTCTGGGACCGGGCGCGGGGGCGGCGACCCCCGGAAGTGACTACAAGTAACCTGCAAGTTAACTCATCAGTGATCATAAATATGGTTGGCAGAGGGAAGATTTAGATGACTGCACAGCTCAGTACATTGTAACAACCACGACGTTCTCTTGAAGCTGAAAAGGGACAAACCTGTCATCAAAGAATGAGACTTGTGTTGCAGACTATGTTCACAATGTGATTTCAGCTGAGGTTCGTTGGACTACGTGCGACCAGCAGTAACAGCTTAGTTGATCAGGTCCTGATCAACCGGGAGGCTTGATAAAAGACTGGGCCGCGGGGGCGTTGACCCCCGGAACACCCCCCAGGTAGGTAGGCCAACACCATCGGTCAGTCATCAAGGAATGAGACGAGCATCACATACCATGTTTACACTGTGCTCTCAGTGTTACTACTAACACCATCACTCAAAACACAGGCAGTTTTATGATCTCGGGATTATTTGCTCAACACTCAGGCTACCTACACTCTGCCCTCCAGCCCCTCCAGTGCTCAACACTCAGGCTATCTACACTCTGCCCTCCAGCACCTCCAGTGCTCAACACTCAGGCTACCTAGCCTCTGCCCTCCAGCCCCTCCAGTGCTCAACACTCAGGCTACCTACACTCTGCCCTCCAGCCCCTCCAGTGCTCAACACTCAGGCTACCTAGCCTCTGCCCTCCAGCCCTTGACTCTCTCAATTTTATTCTCTGAGTTGGAGTGATAAAACTCGGATATGGGCGAGACGTTTCTTCAATAAACGTTCATAATACCGTAACTTCAGAAGATATATTAGTGTTCGTTACTGTGTTGGCACCATTGTGGTGCCTCGTTACTGTGTTGGCACCATTGTATTGTCCTTGTTACTGTTGGCACCATTGTGGTGCCTCGTTACTGTATTGGCACCATTGTGATGCCCTCGTTACTGTGTTGGTACCTTTGTGATGCCCTCGTTACTGTGTTGGCACCATTGAGATGCCCTCGTTACTCTGTTGGTACCATTGTGATGCCCTCGCTACTGTGTTGGCATAATTGTGATACCTTCCTCATTGTTGGGATCATTGTGCAACCCTCATCATTGTTGGCACAATTGTGGGTCCTCGTCACTGGCACCATTGTGGGCCCCTCGTCACTGGCACCATTGTGGGCCCTTCGTCACTGGCACCATTGTGGCGCTCTGGTAATTGCAGAGGAAGAAGAAATGTCAAATGTTTAGTTTTAATTAGTTCAGAAGTAAGGATCATTTGTTTTGTATTTTTATAAAGTCAGATTTATGGTGGCAGGGTAACTGGGGAAGGTGCGTGGAGAGGTGCCTTCGGTGGCTGGTGATGGTGCGTGGAGAGGTGTCTAGGGTGACTGGGGAAGGTGCGTGGAGAGGTGCCTAGGGTGACTGGTGATGGTGCGTGGAGAGGTGTCTGGGGTGGCTGGTGATGGTGCGTGGAGAGGTGCCTGGGGTGACTGGGGAAGGTGCGTGGAGAGGTGTCTGGGGAAGGTGCGTGGAGATGTGGCTGGTGATGGTGCGTGGAGAGGTGACTGGGGAAGGTGCGTGGAGAGGTGCCTGGGGTGGCTGGTGATGGTGCGTGGAGAGGTGCCTGGGGTGGCTGGTGATGGTGCGTGGAGAGGTGCCTGGGGTGGCTGGTGATGGTGCGTGGAGAGGTGCCTGGGATGGCTGGGGAAGGTGCGTGGAGAGGTGCCTGGGGTGGCTGGTGATGGTGCGTGGAGAGGTGACTGGGGAAGGTGCGTGGAGAGGTGCTTAGGGTGACTGGGGAAGGTGCGTGGAGAGGTGCCTAGGGTGACTGGGGAAGGTGCGTGGAGAGGTGCCTAGGGTGACTGGGGAAGGTGCGTGGAGAGGTGCCTAGGGTGGCTGGTGATGGTGCGTGGAGAGGTGCCTAAGGTGGCTGGTGATGG
This sequence comes from Cherax destructor, assembly GCA_009830355.1. NCBI lineage: Eukaryota > Metazoa > Arthropoda > Malacostraca > Decapoda > Parastacidae > Cherax > Cherax destructor. The sequence continues at coordinate 102,296 of WNWK01003165.1, forward strand.
TGCGTGGAGAGGTGCCTAGGGTGACTGGTGATAGTGCATGGAGAGGTGCCTAGGGTGCCTGGGAGTGGATGGCTTTGGAGTGGTCCTCAACGGCTGGTACTAGACAAGTGGTCCATGAGAAGTCGAGGAGTCAAACTAGTGTGTTGAGGGTCGTGTACTTTGTACAGGAGTAGTCACCCACTCCGGGGGAAGGCAAGTCCTGGAAGAAGATTGTCTTGGGCTCCTACACCAAGTTATTGCCAGCGGAGTCCAGCCTAACTTTCCACCTCTGGAAATCTTAGCGGATTTTTCTGTTAATTAAAAAGTTTTCTCATTAGAGTTAGACTGCCAGGTGGTGCTAGTGAAGCTGCCAGGTGGAACTAGTACTCTGCTAGTATAGTTCTCACATTGTTGTATTCGCTCAGTAGTACTCTCATAATTGTCCTCGTGTAACTGTGGTTGCAGGGGTCGGTTGCTAGCTTTTGGAGTTAGTTACCATTTTGTCCTAGACACATGTCGATTAGACACTAGGCCTGTTGTATGTGTGTGTGTGTGTGTAAGGAAACACTTCGAAATGTTTCCGCCCCGCCGGGAATTGAACCCGGGCCCTCCGGTGGTGTTGATTCGCCGGGAATTCTCTCGGCCCGGGTCTATTCCAGATGGTGACCCGGCTCCGGCTCCCTGTCGTGGGAGTATTAGAGACAGACCTATGTCTCCCATGGGAGGAGGTACAAGTACCCCCTCATCGGGCCCTCCGTGCGTGAAGCGAGAGCTTTAGCCACCAGGCCACCGGGGCTAGTAAAGGTAGTATGCAGGTGGGGATATGTACTCACCTATTGTAGGCTGCTCCTGGGTCTATCTCTGCTACTTACAAACGGTCACGCACTATCCCTGGCCTCATGGTCTCAATCGTACGTTCTCTTAAAACTGAGTATGGAATTGTCTTCCATAACTTCCTCATCATGTTCATTCTCTTTCCTAAACTCAGACTGAAGAACTTTTTGATAAACTGTGACCTAAGTGTTTGTTTCATATATGCCTCCTTGTGTCTGTTGTCTCTTTCCAAACAGTCGTTACCGCCTCGAGTTCTAAGTATGGTGTACGTCGTAATCATATATCCCATGGTTTTCCTTTTTTTCCCCTGTGTTGTAAGGTTTAGTCTTTATTCGTAGGCCATTCCTCTTTAGCTCTGGGACTAAAATCTTAGTGACTTTTAGTTTCTGGATATTGTTTCTCAGGTAAGGGGGCTCCATGCTGGTGCTGTGTATTCTGTGATAGGTTGACATGCGTCAAATGATGTATCATGAAGTTCTCTCTTTTAATATATGTGAATGACATCCTAAAATTTCCCAGAAGTGTAAAAACAGTCGTTGTTATTGGCTGCGTCTCCGGTAATGTGTTTGGCAAATTTTCCCTTAAGTACTTTTTCTTGTTTGAGATTTTAACCACTGGCTCCACAGCGTGTATATATCTGGTTTCTGCTTTCTCTCTCTCTCTCTCTCTCTCTCTCTCTCTCTCTCTCTCTCTCTCTCTCTCTCTCTCTCTCTCTCTCTCTTCTCTCTTTCTCTCTTTCTCTCTTCTCTCTTCTCTCTTCTCTCTTCTCTCTTCTCTCTTTCTCTCTTTCTCTCTCTCTCTCTCTCTCTCTCTCTCTCTCTCTACCTTGCTCATTAACTGTATGTACGTCTTTGATCATCCCTGCGGTCTGTTAAGCTCTTCTTGTAACCTTCACCTGTCTGTTACAACATTTGTTCTCCTTGTTAGTGTTACAGCGTCCTCAAACACGGGCGCCTAGAACAATATATGCAAAATCAGAATTAAGAACTGCTTGTAGAATTGGATCATTAATAGCAGGAGGTTCATAGACGGACGATGAAGAGGAAATGAGCGAAATAATAAAACACCAATATGAGTCGATGTTCAGCAACACACTAAACGAAAGCAGAGTGAAGAATACAGACCCTTTTATTGCTTTCATATGAAGGCCACGTTGACCAAATAACTGACATTAGCATTAGTCCCATAGAATTCAAAAAAGAAATAGAAAACATGGATACTTATGGATCGGATTCGTCGAATTCCTTAAATATAAAAAAGTGCAAAGTACCACTAGCACGAGCTTTCAGTGTCCTTTGGAGGAAGAGCTTAGATCTAAGTAATATACCAGAGACTTCGAGTGCGGACAGCTTCTTTGCACAAGGGAGGCAGTAGAGCGCTAGCCAAAAATTACAGACCAGTAGCCCTAACATCACACATCATAAAAGTCATCAAAAGAGTGATGAGACGACAAATTAATTTTTTTATAAAACAGCACAATCTGTATAACCCAACCAGCTTGGTTATAAAGGTGGGAGATCATGCTTGTCGCAACTGCTAAACCAGAATTATGGAGACGTTAGAAGAAAGCCAAAACACGGATGTGGTATACACGGATTTCACGAAGGCATTTGGCAGATGTGATCATGGGATGAATGCACACAAGATGAGGGCGATAACCATAACGATGAAGGTAGTCAAATGGATTTTCAACTTTCTGACTAACAAAACAGAGTTGTAGTAAATAGAGCAAAACCCAGCATCAGTGAGGTAAAAAGCTCGGTACTCTAGTGTATAGTCCTGGCGCTTCTACTGTCTCTTACCCTCATAGCAGACATATAAAAATACCCGTCACAGTTTTGTATAATCTTTTGCACATGACCTCGGTAGAAGACACAAATTGCAGGAAGATGTAAGGAGGGATTTTCAGTTAGCAGTGGAGAACAACATGGCGTTCAATGGTGATAAGTTCCAGCTGCTTAATGATGCAAAGAATGAAGAACTCACAACGGACACTATATAAAGAACCAAATATCATAACATGTAATGAAAGCAACACGTGAAAGACCTGGGAGTAAATATGTCGGCTGACCTTTCAAAGAACACAAGGCAAATGTTGCAACAGCCAGGAAAATGACGGTGGATAAAGGGAACTTTCAGAACACTGGAAATAATGCCACTGGTGACACTATTCAAATCACTTGTGCGATGTCGTTTTTAGTATTCAATGTTGACGGCCCCATTCAGGGCAGGATATAATTTACAGCTCACATAGAACGTATAAAGCATTTGAATTACTGGGAATGCCTCAAAGTCCTAAATATGTACTCACTGAAGCGGAAGAGAGAAATACAGGATAATATATACCTGGAAAGTACTTGAGGGCCTAGTCCCAAATCTGCACACTGCCGTAACAACATACTGGAGTGAGAGATATGGGAGGAAACGTTCAGTAAACCCAGTGAAATATCTGATAAGATATCAAAAACATTAGAGGGACAAATGTGAAAGTCAAGACTAAATTGGACAAGTATGTCCCAAATGCCAGATCAACCAGGCTGTGATGGATAAGTGGGTCGGGGGGGGGGAGCCCGTCAGCAGCAACAACCTGGTTGACTAGGGAAGCACCAGACAACTCTTGCCTAGGGCCGGGCCATGGGAGTAGAAAAACTCTCGAAACTCATCAAAGGTTATATCATCAGGCACGTTGTGAGTGAACGTAGATAAGAACGGTAGGGACACAAGGAAAGAACTTCCTAGGACACCAATCATCACGTTGGATCATCATAATCACACTGCTGTCTTCCGCTCAGATAATCCTCTGTCCAACCAAGTTCATTTCCAGTTACGTGTGGGAGGTGGTGGTGGTGTAGGTTGTGTTTGTCTCCTGGTACGAAGGTACTATGCAACCCAGGGAAGGGCAGTAGATGACACCAATATTTGCTTCACCGTACTCGCCTAGTTGTCTGTATGGTGAGAATCATAGTTCCCGGCCCCTACATTTAACTTTTATCTACCAGCATTATTGGTTTCTGGCCTCGAGGACCCGATCATAACAACTGAGACTATATGTTCTTTGCACTTCTTAATCTATTGCGTCTACTTAGCACCTGTGTACTGACAGCAGCATGCATGCAGGCAGGGTAACAGTGACGGAATGAGTGTTTACTGCTGGATGTTGCTTGATGTGGGGGTGGGGGATATATGTGGTGTGGGAGGAATAAACAGGGGCGGTGGTGGTGTTGGGGGTATAGGCGGTGTTGTGGAGGTGTGGGTACCGTTGTCTATACAGCTGAGGTCACCTGGCAGCTTGCCCACTCGGCCACTGCTGGCCCTCCACCCACCCACCCCACCTCCCCTCAGTCAGCGTCCCTTCCCTCTAGGCCTTAACCCCCCCCCTCATCTTACTTCTTCACCCTTTATCGTCCTCGTTCACGCATCTTTATCTTCCTCGTTCACGCATCTTTATCTTCCTCGTTCACGCATCTTTATCTTCCTCGTTCACGCATCTTTATCTTCCTCGTTCACGCATCTTTATCTTCCTCGTTCACGCATCTTTATCTTCCTCGTTCATGCATCTTTATCTTCCTCGTTCACGCATCTTTATCTTCCTCGTTCACGCATCTTTATCTTCCTCGTTCACGCATCTTTATCTTCCTCGTTCACGCATCTTTATCTTCCTCGTTCACGCATCTTTATCGTCCTCGTTCACGCATCTTTATCTTCCTCGTTCATGCATCTTTATCTTCCTCGTTCACGCATCTTTATCTTCCTCGTTCACGCATCTTTATCTTCCTCGTTCATGCATCTTTATCTTCCTCGTTCACGCATCTTTATCTTCCTCGTTCACGCATCTTTATCTTCCTCGTTCATGCATCTTTATCTTCCTCGTTCACGCATCTTTATCTTCCTCGTTCATGCATCTTTATCTTCCTCGTTCACGCATCTTTATCTTCCTCGTTCACGCAGCTTTATCTTCCTCGTTCACGCAGCTTTATCTTCCTCTTTCACCCATCTTTATCTCTAGCCCCTTCAAGAGTGTATCTCTGTGTATATACATTTAAGTTTTTCTCTGTTTTCTATTGACTAAAATTGCCTTGTTAGAGTACAGTTGGCTGACAGCCTTGATAACCTTATATATCCCTGCGTACCACTGCCCTGTGTTAAACATCATTACGTGGTTACACTTGTTAATGTGTATTCTCTTCCTGCAGGTGAGCACTCCACAGTGGTAACTGAGTCACCTGACCAGGTAGGACCTGCGGCACCACCCTCGTGCGCGCGCACGCGCGCACACACACTCTAGACTGATCAAGACATTAACGACTGAACAAGCCACTTGTAGTGAAACTTTTCCATAATAAATGTCTTAATAAGTACATACATGTCTTTCACCTCCAACTTGAGACATTCCCAATAATTTAGGTGTTTCACCTGTCGTAAATGGGGCTGTTAGTTCACAGCAACATCCATAGAGTCAAGCTACAACAACCAACTTTAATATCAACATTGGATTGACATGTATTAATGGTATGGAGAAGTAGACTACACAAGCTACTAAATATTAGAAACAACAGAGGCGATGGACTGGTCACATCTTTACCTCTCCATTGCATCTGTTATATCTAATATTTATTACCTTTATATTTAGCTGAAGAAGCCTGAAGTGCAGGCGAAATATTTCGTGTCTTCTTGGCATTTATTGTTTTGAAGGTTCTAGTTATCCAGCTTTTTGCTCACTGACTACTGGGTTCTGATGAGTTCAGTTTTACCTTAATGTTTTCCGTTTCTATAAACAATATTTACCGTTGGTAAATTAAACACATATGCAACACTTGGGTATCTTTATTGAGGAAACGTTTCGCCACACAGTGGCTTCATCAGTCCATACAAAGAAGAATCGTGAAGAACAGGAGGAGTGTGAGGTTGTCAGTCCCTCAATCTTGAGTCGATGTTGTCAGTCCATCAATCTTGAATAGAATAACAGCATATGAGCAGAGGAAGCTTATATACTGTAGACAGGAGAGGTGCAGCAGTAGTAGGAGGTGTCACATTTGTTCAATGTGGAAGTAGGTCGTGCCCAAGGAATATGCAAGCGAAGAAATCCCTGTATTAAGATACCAAGATGTTGCAGTGTCAGACAGGATGTGAATGAATGGTTCAGGGAACCGACGAGTTGGTAAATTAGACACATATGCAACACTTGGGTATCTTTATTGAGGAAACGTTTCGCCACACAGTGGCTTCATCCTGTCTGACACTGCAACATCTTGGTATCTTAATACAGGGATTTCTTCGCTTGCCTATTCCTTGGGCACGACCTACTTCCACATTGAACAAATGTGACACCTCCTACAACTGCTGCACCTCTACCTCACACTCCTCCTGTTCTTCATGATTCTCCTTTGTATGGACTGATGAAGCCACTGTGTGGCGAAACGTTTCCTCAATAAAGATACCCAAGTGTTGCATATGTGTTTAATTTACCAACTCGTCGGTTCTCTGAACCATTCATTCACAATATTTACCGTATTTCGCGGCTTGTAAGACTTGTTTTAGTTTTAATGGCTCGGCATCGGACGTAACTGGGAGAGCTACAGCCCACCCCACACCCCAAACTTATATCTCCCGTCACTGACCTTCAGTTTATAGGACGCAGGGTGGTTTGTGGAGACATTTTATGGAAAAAATGCGTCTAATAAGCCGCGAAGAACGGTATGTTTGCTCTTGAGAAACTCCGGAATTCTCTTCAGAGATTAAGTGTGATTCTGTCTCTATCTGTAGAGGCAACAGCATCTTCCTGTAGAGGCAACAGCATCTTCCTGTAGAGGCAACAGCATCTTCCTGTAGAGGCAACAGCATCTTCCTGTAGAGGCAACAGCATCTTCCTGTAGAGGCAACAGCATCTTCCTGTAGAGGCAACAGCATCTTCCTGTAGAGGCAACAGCATCTTCCTGTAGAGGCAACAGCATCTTCCTGTAGAGGCAGCAGCATCTTTCTCTTTGTAACATACATCTTCCTTCTTCCTTAAGAGTGTGTTTCTGGAGCACACTTTGAGCGTACGTTTCTAACTGGTCTAACCCGATAACAACACCAAAAGTTATGATACAGTTGTGTAAACAGAGAGGTAGCGGACCCGGCAGGATGAGGGAGGGGTGGGGTGGAAGGTGTCCATTAGCACGCTCGTACCAATAATAAATAACATGCAAATTACACCATCCCACTGGCTGACGGCGAGGCAAACACGACTACCATTATTCTTGTGTTGTTCTGTGTTATTCTTGGTGTGTATTACTGATAACTGTACTTCACTATGCTCTACCATACTACACTACCACTACCATACTACACTACCACACTACACACACAACCCGCACTTTGTAAATGGTCCAAGTCGGACCGAAACGTTGTTGTAAGCTCCTCTCTTTTTATATGTGCGGGTTGTGTGTGTTGTTCCAGTCACGGTATTGTGCCTTTTTTGTTATTTATACACTACCACACTACACTACCACTACCACACTACACTGCACTCCACACCACACCCACACTACACCCCACTACAACACTACACTACCACACTACACTCCCACTACCACACTACACCCACACTACACTCCCACTACAACACTACACTCACACTACCCCCACTACACCCACACTAATCCCTACCACAACACACACCCACACTACACCCTACTACAAACTACACCCACACTACAATCCCCCCTACAACACTACACCCACACTCACTCCCCCTACCCACTACACCCAACATACTCCACTACAACACACACCCACACCACACCCCCACCACAACAAACCCACCCCCACTCCCACTACAACACTACACCCACCCCTACATCCCACTACAACACTACACCCCCACCACCCCCACTACCACACACACCACCACCTACACTCCCACTACCACACCACCACACCACACAAACACACTCACACCACTACACACACACTTCACCACTACAAATCCACTCACACCACTACCACACTACACTGCTATACTACACTCCCACTACCACTACCACCTACACTCCCACTACCACACTACACTCCCACTACCACACCACACCCCACCAAACCCCACTCACTACCACTACCTTCCTCACTAACACTACCCACCACACTGCATACTACCCCTCCACTACCCACACTCCACTACCCGCCAAACCCACCCACTACACTCATCCCACTACCACCACCACACCCCACTACCACCACCCCATCACTACACTTCCCACCCAACACTACACTCCCACCAACACACTACACCCCGCACTACCCACTACACCCACTACCCCTCCCACTACAACACCACACCCACACCACACTCCCACCACAAATAACACCCACACCACACCCCACCACAAACTACACCCACCCCCACCCCCACTACAAACTACACCCACACTACCTCCCACTACAAACTACAACCCACACTACACTCCACTACAAACTACACCCACTACAATCCTATACAAACTCACCACATTAACCCCACTACCACTACACCCACACTACACTCCCACTACAACACTACACCCACACTACACTCCCACTACAACACTACACCCACACTACACTCCCACTACAACACTACACCCACACTACACTCCCACTACAACACTACACCCACACTACACTCCCACTACAAACACACCCACACTCAATCCCATAAACACCACACCCACACTCACCCCACTACCACACCACACCCACACTCACACTCCCACTACAACACCACCCCACACTACACCCCACACAAACCACCCACACTACCCCCACTAAAACACCACACCCACATACACTCCCACTACAATCCCCAAACCCCCCAAATACACTCCCACTCAAATCTACACCCACACTACACTCCCACTACAACACTACACCCACACTACACTCCCACTACAACACTACACCCACACTACACTCCCTCTACCTCGCCACCTCTTAGAAGATAATTTGTCCACAATCAAGGGATCATTAATTACACTTGGAGATAACTTGATTAATATGAAGGTTCAAAGACTTGTAAACGAACTGTTGTCTGTGTCATGGCGAGATGGAAGGTGTCAGCCAGGGAAGACAACACGTGCCACCACTGCACCACACACACCACTGCACCACACACACCACTGCACCACACACACCACCACTAGTACACACCACCACTAGTACACACCACCACTAGTACACACCACCAGTAGTACACACCACCACTAGTACACACCACTAGTACACACCACCACTAGTACACACCACTAGTACACACCACCACTAGTACACACCATCACTAGTACACACCACCACTAGTACACACCACCACTAGTACACACCACTAGTACACACCACCACTAGTACACACCACCACTAGTACACACCACTAGTACACACCACCACTAGTACACACCACCACTAGTACACACCACCACTAGTACACACCACTAGTACACACCACCACTAGTACACACCACCACTAGTACACACCACCACTAGTACACACCACCACTAGTACACACCACCACTAGTATACACCACCACTAGTACACCCCCCCACTAGTACACACCACCACTAGTACACACCACCACTAGTACACATCACTAGTACACACCACCACTAGTACACATCACCACTAGTACACACCACCACTAGTACACCATCCACTAGTACACATCACTAGTACACATCACTAGTACACATCACTGGTACACATCACTAGTACACATCACTGGTACACATCACCACTGGTTCACACCACTAGTACACACCACTAGTACACATCACTAGTACACATCACTAGTACACATCACTAGTACACATCACTAGTACACATCACTGGTACACATCACTAGTACACATCACTGGTACACATCACCACTGGTTCACACCACTAGTACACATCACTAGTACACATCACTAGTACACATCACTAGTACACATCACTAGTACACACCACTAGTACACATCACTAGTACACATCACTGGTACACATCACCACTGGTTCACACAACTAGTACACACCACTAGTACACATCACTAGTACACATCACTAGTACACATCACTGGTACACATCACTAGTACACATCACTGGTACACATCATCACTAGTACACACCACTAGTACACATCACTAGTACACATCACTAGTACACACCACTAGTACACATCACTAGTACACATCACTGGTACACATCACTAGTACACATCACTGGTACACATCACTAGTACACATCACTGGTACACATCACCACTGGTTCACATTACTAGTACACCACTATACACCTAGTACACATCAAACCTACAATTTTAGCTGAATGTTAAAGCAAACCTGAAAACAGTTTTAGGAAGCTTAACAAATCATTCTAGAGATGATCGACCCTGCGACGCGGTCTCAGTCCAGACCTGAACTGCAAAGGAAGTATTATATGAATAAGAATTATTTAGAAAATTGTAGAAAGTAAAGAAAGATGTATACTAGACGTAAGTTAAAGTTTGTAAGGTTTACTTACTGTCTTACAAGTTAGTTTGTAAGATTTACTTGCTGTCTTATACCTGAAGTGCAAAATACTCAACTATCACGACAACGTAGATATTTTATATCACGATGGTGACACGTCGACACTGTCACGAGGGTGACATATCGATACTATGAGGAGGGTGACACGTCAACATTATCACGAGGGTGACACGTCGACACTGTCTTCACTGTGATAGCTGAATAATCATGTGACATAAACTATTCTTGACAATCCACTCAGAGTTCTGGCAACTTAAACTGTCTTACCTCCCTCTCTTCCTATCTACCCACAACGTTTCTTCTCTCTGCTGTAGTTTACCTCGGTCCTTCCCCTGCCCATACTTAGCCACAGTAGACCCCTGTCTGCCTTCAAGAGGGAGCTGGACAGATACCTAAATTCAGTACCCAATGTGGAGAATTAACTCAAATTTGGAAAAGGAAGGGGGGTATTTCTCAGCCCTCTTGAGGAATTTAGCCCTCTCGGAAGGGGCTAGTTAACTCTTCCACTTCCTGGTTCTCAGGACAGCTAGCAAACACATGTCAGAGTTGGGCCTCTCATGTTGATGTCAGGGCGTTGTTTGCTCTTTACCAGACTTGCTGGCCAACTGCACATACTAGGTTAAACCTAGAGTAATTGCTCTGTTCCCATAGCAGGAAAAATACGTGAAAACCTGCGCCCCACTTGATATACAAGTCGGGGTAATATAATTTCCAGCTCTGACTGACTTTTTTGGGTTATTCTAGGTTCTCTACACATATGCTGCTATGTATGATAATCTATGTAACTGTATTTGTGTATACAGTACCTAAATAAACTTACTTGCCCACTGCTAAACAACAATAAAACAGCCCTCTTGTGTTAAACTCAGTTGCAATGAATTTCTATAAAGCTGAGGTCAGTGTTTCCTTTGTGGGATGAACTATGACGCCTCGCATCGCCCGAGAGGTTAGATTGATTTAACTACTCAGAGTGTGAATACGTCACAAAATCTCCTGCTGAGAAAGCCAGTTAATTGTGCGGTAGACTCTGAAATACTGACAGTCTCCACTAGGAGGTTGAACTAATGCAAACACGAGTGAAGTAATCCGCGGTAAATTCACGATAAAGTGTGTTTAACGTGTGTCAAACCTCCAACTCAGCATAAGAAGAATATACCTACTCCCACTAAATCGTCATCGAATGGGAAATCCCATGTAGGCACTTATCAAGCTGTGAATACAACTGACAGTAAAAAGACTGTCAAATGTGTAGTGTGCGATGGATCGCACTGGGCGCAGTATTGTGATCAGTACTCAACCGTGGAGACATGTTGGACACGCGCTCGACAACTGAAAAGGTGTATTAAGTGTCGGAAAGTGAACTTGGTTATTAAGTTTCCCCCACACCTATCAGCCGGGCTGTGGTTCGTACGTTAGACTGCGTGCCGCCAGCAGTAACAGTCTGGTTGATCAGGCCCTGATCCACCGGGAGACCTGGTCAAGGATTTGGCCGCGGGGGCTTTGACCCCCCGAACACCCTCTAGGTAAACTCCAGGTAGCAACAGTCACGTATTGTAGCTCCATTGCTAGCGCACGGTACGGCTGGAAAACATTAGAAAGTGTTTCCATAAGACACCTACTGTCTATGTTCACCTATCAGTAAAATAGGTACCTGGGTGTTAGTCGACTGGTGTGGGTCGCATCCTGGGACAAAATTGACCTAAATGTCCGAAATACTTCGCAAAATAAGCGGCTTTCTATATAGTAGTATGTCAGTGATGTCAGCTAGGATTGTATACCTTGTACATGTACTTGTAGAAATATATTACTAGTATGTAGTAGTATTATGTGTGGTAACTAAACAAAAATCCTCACAGCACCATTAAATTGTTCTCAGCGGTTATTTATTTGACGCGGCCAGAACCATGTTTTATATTCATGGTTTCACCAAGATCAACATCAACACAAGTTTTCCCATTGGAAAACTTGTGTTGATGCTGTATTGAAGCTTTTGGTCACTCCATCATAGGATACGGACGTGGCCGCGTCAGTACACACTTCCTCCTCTGACAAGTCCTGCTTCTGGGTGCTTCACGAGCCTTGTGTGGTTGGTAGGCTTCAAACCTCATTCAGCATCTAGGGGGGTAGCAAGCTCGTCATTTCTTATTCATTATTAGTTTTCACATGTAAGGCACATAATCTGTGTTCATTCAATGGAAAATACACTTAGGTAAATATAGAGAAAGATCGCAGTCAGCAGGACTCGATCCCACGACAGGGAAACTGGCAAGGTTCCCAAGTGACGCTCTCTATCACACGGCCATAAATGCCCTATAAACTGAGCAGCCTGGTTTACAAGCCATGTCTCTTCCCAGCCCGGGCACATATGTCAGCCCTTAAGCATGGACTCACTGAATTACAAATACACTTAGTTAAGTAGTGCAGTTGTATCAGACTTGTATGTTGTTTATTGTTCACGTCAATGATGTACTTGATGACGTGGCACGTCTCGCCCACTCTGACCCCTCAACACCATTTTAATTTAAATTAATTTACACATTGATGGGCAAAGTGCGTCTCTCTTTTTTTCTATTTTTTTTTTTTGGAGCTTTATGCTAGTTGTAAGTTAATTATTCACATGGTGTTGCCGTGGCAACCATGCTGACACACTCATGCATAAATAGGCAGGAAACTGACCTCTGGTGTCCCATTTTTGGGACCAGAATGTATTCACATGGAAAACATGTTGAGCAAATGTTTTTGCAGCAATAATTGCGCATGTAAAACAACTGACACAGAACTGCACATTCTTAAGTGGTAAATTGTGTGAATTTCCCACAGTGTTTTTAATTCTTTTTGCTATTTATGTATTTCATTTTTCCTGTTACGTAAGATTATTTTTGTCAACACGTGGTGGTGGTGGTGGTGGTAGTCGTGGTGGCGGTAGTGATTAGTGGTGGTGGTGGTAGTCGTGGTAGTCGTCACGAAACGCTACCAGACTTGAGGTCAGGGTTGACCTCGTCTAACAAGAACAGTAAGAACAACAGCAGCAACACTGGTAATCGGGATAATGTCATGATCAACTGCTGAGAGCTGCGAGCGATACTTTAATATGTCAAAACAGTCTGCAAACAAGGCACTTGAACTCTAGTAATGATTCCTGACGTAATGTTAGTGTGGCAATGTCTTCCAGTGTAGTAGTAAGAGTACGCTCACACATTAATCTTAATGGATAATCTTTAATATTTTATGATCATTTTTTTTTAAATTTTGTTTACTGCTAAGAGCCAGGACACGCCTACTGAAGTATATGTAGTTAGTGATGTATCCTACTGCCAGCAGGAAGACACTGCATGTTTCACTCTTATCAGAGAAACCTTTTGTTTCTACGATGTTTCGCTCACTGCTGGCTATCAACTACAATATGTGGAACATAAAAACAGGTATACAAAACTAATGGAGAAGGTGAAGTACTGGGGGTCAGGTCAAGTGCCGTAACAGATGAGGTCAAGTAATGCCTGGCAGGAGTCAGGTCAAGGGGTCAGGTCGTGGCATTTGGTGTTTATTATGTTGACCCAATATTATGTGTGCAATAACAGCTGTGGAAACAGTTGTAAACTCAAGTGTACCGCTGCACGGTAGAGCGAGGAATGGTGTTGACCGAGGGCAGCACACAGTAGTATATATTGCACCTTTGTTGCATCATGTTGTGGCCCTCCACAAAATATATATATCCTTCGTATATGTAGCAGTGAATTCTTAGATGATGGTCTGATCAGTCAGGCTGTTGATATCTGCATTTAATGCAAGGTAGGTACCACAGCCTAGCTGCTCTAACTCCAGGAACATATTAATCTTATCACTACACAAATCATACAGTTTTGTCAAAATACAAAACATTGCTTTCATCGAAGGTAGGTTTGAACGTAGACTACATCTTCCCACATCTACGGTTGTATGAATATTTCTACAAAGAATAAAAATATATACATTTTGTACATTGGCTGTTAAGAGAATGATTTAACACGATAGTGCTGCACTCTGTCTCCTCATGGTAAATTTTAAAGTAAAAAGTACCCTGGTATTATTGGCATCCATCTCTCTCGCTCTCTCTCTCAAAATCTATATATGGATTATTTTGAGACGTATGTCCTTCCTTAACTCAGGCTGGACAGTTTGGCTTGGCTGCCTTGACGATAGATCGACATGTTGAGTCTTGCACCAGAGTCTGCCATCATACACAAGGGCCATTACCAGTAGAACCCCAGCTGTCTTAAAGTGGGAACGTGATATACTGAAGTCAGTGGGGGCGTACGTTGGCCTGTGTAAGACTGGCAACAATAGTCTGGTCGATCAGGCCAGCGACCAGGAGGCCTGGTCTGGGACCAGGTACCAGGGACGGTGATTCCCCGAAACCAGCTAAAAGTAGCTCACTACGAACTATAGGCCTACCACTCTGCTAGACACCAGACACAACCTACTACAAATAGAGAAAAATATGGAAGAGCTGGAGAAGACTCATATTGTGATGAGAAGTGGTGTACCTTGAGTGAGTAACTTGTCAGTTGTACCAAGACTGTACCAACTTGTCAGTTGTACCAAGACTGTACCAACTTGTCAGTTGTACCAAGACTGTACCAACTTGTCAGTTGTACCAAGACTGTACCCCCCTCCCCACACACACACTATTACACATTGTATTACATGGTGATGGGCAACAAGATAAATAGCTCACAAAACCACTCTGTTTACGTGATATTTAACAAAGAAGTGTTTTATAAGAATTTCAGAAATAATAGGATTGAGCGAAACGACGTCAGTAATTTCCTCTTATTAATTACGAGTTACTGTGAAGAGACCTTCTTATCTGGCACCTCTGAACTAGCCAATACAATGTTACGTTTAATGTGGACACAGTGCATCTGCTCAGATACTGCAAGACTGAAGAACTCAGAGTGAGTACTGGACACAACTCAGGGTACTGGACACAACTCAGGGTACTGGACACAACTCAGGAGCACCATATCATAGAAAGAAAATAAAAAAGGCACAATACCGTGACTGGAACAATACACACTAATCCTCACGTAGGAGAAAGAAACTTGTGACGACGTTTCGGTCCTACCTGGACCATTAACTAATCACACTAGTTATTGGTCCAGGTCGGACCGAAACGTTGTCATTAGTTTCTCCTATATGCGTGTTATATGTGTATAGAAAGAAACGTAAGAAAAAGCAATGAGTATAATAATGTCAGATGACGTATCATTTAGAGAAGGCAGTGACGTGAAGGCCAGGAATATGACAGAGTGGATCTCTCATAACCTTACACTCGAGTTTTGTCCAGTCACAGCGTCACTTAACGTCACTTCAGAACTCATGTTGATTTATTTTGTGTTAAGTTAGATTAGTTATTTAACCATAACTAAAAACCTGACGACACGTCTGGTAGCACTGGTGAGCAGCTCCAAGCAACGTTGCAATCTGTACGAGTATCTCTCCTGTCCTCATATTACTGGCCTATGGCTGGGCTCTGGCAGTTGAAAAATTCTGGGAACTCATCGAAGGTATATCATCTTTTGAGGACTCTTGTTGCAAGACACCATAGGAAAAGCTCATTAGAGGTGAAGAATCCTCTTATTATTTATGTAGGTGGTAGTAGTGGTGATGGATTGTGGTGGTAGTGTCTGATGACTAATAGCGGTGGTGGTGGAGGATTATGGTGGTA
This sequence comes from Cherax destructor, assembly GCA_009830355.1. Taxonomy (NCBI): domain Eukaryota; kingdom Metazoa; phylum Arthropoda; class Malacostraca; order Decapoda; family Parastacidae; genus Cherax; species Cherax destructor. The sequence goes on from WNWK01003165.1 coordinate 118,331, forward strand.
GTGGTGGTGGTGGAGGATTATGGTGGTAGTGGTGGTGGTGGAGGTGATGGTGGATGGAGTACTTGTGGTGGTGGTGGTGGTGGTAGTAGCAGTAGTGTCGGATGACAGTGGTGGTAGAGGATTGTGATAGTGTTGGGTAGTGGTGGTATTAATAGTGGTTGGAGAGTGTGATAGTATCGAATGGTTATAGCGGATAGTGGTAGTTGTGGTGGATGGTGGTGGTAGCGGAAGGTGGTATTAGTGGATGTGGTGGTGAGGGATTGTGGTGTTAGTGAGTGTCGGATATTGGTGGTGTTGGGTGTTTGTCTTGGATGGTTGTGGTAGTAGTAGTAGTTGTGGTGACTGGCTCTTCGCTGACACTTAATACGAGTGATAAGGTAGTAACTGTCTTCTCAGGCGCTCATAACTGCTGTGAAGGTATTTTGGCCCCTCATGGCTGGTACCTTGTGGACATTCATGGCTGGTACCTTGTGGACACTCATGGCTGGTACCTTGTGGACACTCATGGCTGGTACCTTGTGGACACTAATGGCTGGTACCTTGTGGATTCTCATGGCTGGTACCTTGTGGACACTCATGGCTGGTACCTTGTGGACACTCATGGCTGGTACCTTGTGGATTCTCATGGCTGGTACCTTGTGGACACTCATGGCTGGTACCTTGTGGACACTCATGGCTGGTACCTTGTGGACACTCATGGCTGGTACCTTGTGGACACTCATGGCTGGTACCTTGTGGACACTCATGGCTGGTACCTTGTGGACACTCATGGCTGGTACCTTGTGGACACTCATGGTTGGTACCTTGTGGACACTCATGGTTGGTACCTTGTGGACACTCATGGCTGGTACCTTGTGGACACTCATGATTTGTACCTTGTGGACACTCATGGCTGGTACCTTGTGGACACTCATGGCTGGTACTTTGTGGATTCTCATGGCTGGTACCTTATGGGCCCTCATGGCTGGTACGTTATGGGCCCCACATTAATAAGTGAGCTTGCGCGCGGTCATAATTCATGTGGCAGCGAGGTGCAGGCAGCCTCGTACAAGCGTCCATACTGGACGCTTTAATTGTGAGAGATCCTCTGTCATCCCTAATTGCTTTTTCCTCCATAAAACATGACTTTAATGGCCTTGTCTGAAGCCAGACACAAGGCTAGTAGAATTATATATCTGTCATGGAGTGAGAGTCTGTTTCGTGTCGATTCTCTCTTTACGTTGACCTTGGAATGCACAAATACAACCACTTGTTAGATTTAGATTTTGTCGTCGAAGTTGATAGTTTATTGTGCACCCCATATCCATCCCGTGGACGGTACCACAAGAGCATATGGATACATAAAAGGCCTAGAAAATATGCATCAAAAGGGTTAAACGGTCTACATCTGGATTTATATCTACAATTGTCTTATATGTTCTAGCAAATTTGGGATATTTGCTTAATATGTCTGGTATCTTATATTCATTAATAAGAGCTCACATAGGTTATTATACTATCTCTGTATTCCCCAATAAGTGGACAATGAAGCACATGGTGTTAAGAAAGTGAGCATAAGGTTGACCACATACTTTGCATTTAGTCTGAGTATCGCGTGTCAGCAAAAATTCCAGAAGTACTGGTAACCAAACCTTAGCCTGACTACTTCACCAGTCAGTCTGTTCACATTGCAGGTTGCTCCGAAAATATGTTCATGTCATCATAGTGAGTGACAGATCCACTCAGGCTTCTAACTACCTTCCTTTGACATTCAAAATATTTGGTATTCAAAAGCATCACTAACAATGCAGCGTCGTTTATATTTTTTTTCCATGTCTAAGAAGTGCACGGGAGTCACCAAGCAGCACCCAGTGATTCACTTCCATTAGTGTTCGACTGCCTTCACCTCCAGTCTTGTTTATCATACACACACAAAGTATATTTTTTTTGAGCACAAGTTGTTGGTTACTAGATGGGAGAAGCGATGCTGCCAGCCATCACTACATTAACACACGACGGGAATAACGGGTTCATTACCTAATGCAGATTGCAAGCTCTTGAACACCTGAATAAGTAGTCTAAAAGCATCTTCGGGAAAGTAGCTTACAAATTATATAATATAATATTATTATTATTATTATTATTATTATTATTATTATTATCATCATCATTATACCTTTGATTTTTCTTTGATCTTTCTTTGATCTTTGATGAGTTTCGAGAATATTCCTACTCCCGGATCCCGCCTATGGGCCAGGCTAGTCTGGTGCTTGCCTGATCAATCAGGCTGTTGCTGCTGGAGGCCCGCTGCCCCTCATGTCCATCACAGCCTGGTTGATCTGGTATCTGGTGAAGATACTTGTCCAGTTTTCTCTTTAAGACTTCTACACTTTTTCCAGCAGTGTTTCTGATATCTTCTGATAAGATGTTGAATAATCTGGGGCCACGAATGTTGATATAGTGTTCCCTTATTGTGCCCACCGCACCCCTGCTTTTCACTGGGTTTATTTTGCACTTCCATATATCTCGCCCCATTGAAACATCTAAATTATTGGGAACGCCTTCAAGTCTTGAACATGTACTCATTGGAGCGGAGGAGAGAGAGATACATGATAATATATACATGGAAAGTACTTGAGGGCCTGGTCCCAAATCTGCACACTGCCATAACAACATACTGGAGTGAGAGATATGGGAGAAAGTGTAAAATAAACCCAGTGAGGAGCAGGGGTGCGGTGGGGACAATACGGGAGCACTGTATTAACATCCGGGGTCCCAGACTATTCAACATCTTACCAGAAGATATCCGAAACACGGCTGGAACCAGTGTAGAAGCCTTCAAGAGGAAACTGGACAAATATCTTCACCAGGTGCCAGATCAACCAGGCTGTGATGGATATGTGGGGCAGCGGGCCTCCAGCAGCAACAGCCTGGTTGACCAGGCAAGCACCAGACGAGCCTGGCCCATGGCCGGGCTCAGAGAGTAGATACTCTCGAAACTCTTCAAAGGTATATCAAAGGTATGGCAGTGTGCAGATTTGGGACCAGGCCCTCGAGTACTTTCCAGGTATATTATTATCATGTATCTCTTTCTCCTCTCCGTTGGGTACATATTTAAGATTTTAAGGAGTTCCCAGTAATTTAAATGCTTTACTGGCTCTATGAGAGCCGTAAACGATCTCTGTATTTTTTCCAGCTCTGATATTTCTTCAGCCCTGAACGGGGCCGTCAGCACTGAGCAGTATTCTAAGTGGGGGAGCACTAGCGATTTGAAGTGTCACCATCGGCATTATTTCCCTTGTTTTGAAAGTTCTCATTACCCACCCCGTCATCTTCCTGGCTGTCGTGACCTTTGTCTTACTGTGTTCTTTGAAAGAAAGGTCAGCTGACATAATTATTCCCAAGTCTTTCACGTGTTCCTTTCGTTCTATTTGACGATCTTCTTGAGTTTTGTATACAGTGTTCCTTCTGAGTTCATCATTCTTTCCATACCTAAGCAGTTAAAACTTATCACCATGAACGTCATTATTATTATTATTATTATTATTATTATTATTATTATTATTATTATTATTATTAATTTTTATGGAGAAGCGCCAAAACCGTTGGGGTCATACAGTGTTTGGGGAATGGGAGTCAGTAAGGTTTAATCCAAGGAGGGGGAGATCAGGTTTAATTTTTTGAATGAAGAGTCTCACACCTTCTTGAAGGATCCTCCCTTAAGATTGTAATGTGGAGAGAAGATAGTTGAGAGAGTGTTCTTGCCAGTGTTCAGTTTTCATCATGATTGAGAGTGGTATAGTGTCCGTGTGTACTCACCTACTCATCAAATTGTGGTTGCAGGGGTCGAGTCATAGCTCCTGGCCCCGCCTCTTCACCGTTCGCCACTAGGCCCACACTATCCCTGCTCTATGAGCTTTATCATACCTCTTCTTAAAGCTATGTATGAATCCTGCCTCTACTACATCACTCTCCAGATTGTTCCACTTCCTGACAACTCTGTGGCTGAATAAATACTTCATAACATCCCTGTGACTCATCTGAGCTTTCAACTTCCACTTGTGACCCCTTGTTGCTGTGTCACACCTCTAAAACATTCTGTCCCTATCCACCCTGTCAGTTCCTCTCAATATTTTATATGTTATCATGTCTCACTTATCCCTCCTGTCTTCCAGTGTTGTCAGGTTGAGTTCTATTAACCTCTCCTCGTAGGACAAAGCTCTCAGTTCCGGGACTAGTCTTGTTGCAAACTTTTGCTCTTTTCCTGATTTCTTGACGTGTTTGACAAGATGTGGGTTCTATACTGATGCTGCATATTCCAATATGGGTCTGACGTACACTGTGTAGTGTGTGTGTGTATGTTTTTTGTGTGTGTGTGTGTGTGTGTTTGTGTTTGCGCGTGTGTGCGCGCGTGCGAGACACTTCAAACACGCTCTCACAATGGATGGTTAGGGTGCATAGTAAAGGTATAAAATCAATCGTCTATGCTACGAGCAGGACCGCATTGCGTTGTTACTATGCTCTCATCCCCTCCCCCTCTCATATCCCCCATAACCTCCGACATCTCTCCTTACCTCCTCCTACCACATCCCCTCTAACATCCTCCCACATTTCCCTAACCTCTTCCCACAACCTCCCACATCTCCCTAACCTCTTCCCACAACCTCCCTAACATCGTCCCACATCTCCCTAACCTCCTCCCACATCTCCCCTAACCTCCTCCCACATCCCCCCTCCCTCATCAGACTCTGGGTAACTTAACGTGGTGGTGAGGTTTAAGTAATAATATAATAATAATAATATCTTTATTTATACAAGTACATGTACAAGGTATACAGTCCTAGCTGACATCAATCACATACTACTATATAGGAAGCCGCTTGTTATGCTGAGCATTTCGGGCAAATTAGGTCAGTTTTGTTCCAGGATGCGACCCACACCAGTCAACTAACACTCAGGTACCCATGATGGGTGAACATGGACAGCAGGTGTCTTATGGAAACACGTCCTGATGTTATCGCACCGTACCGGAGGTTCGAACTCCGGACCTCAGTGTGTGAGCTGAGTGCTCTAGAGATGGAGCTACGTGACGCCAAGTGGTTTGTGTTTCGAGGTAGGAGGTTCGTCTCTGGGAGGGTGTCACGCTCCTCATAGGCTCCTTGCCTAAGAACTCAACATCTCTTTCGGCATAAATGGTGGGGACATTGCCCCTTTCATCTAAATTTGCTGACACTAAACGAATGTGGATTGCGGAATGTGAAAAATACTTTCAATGGTTTTACTTGCTTTGTAATTATGATTTATTTAGTATTATTTATGTAATGAATTGGTCACGACAGTAGCAAGCTGTTAATGATATAAACGGGAATATGTTTAAATTGCTGAGTAGCCAATCGGTTCTAGTAATCTCTTAATAAAAAAAGACGAACAAACTATGCCATCATATAATCTTAGGTTGAGTGCTTTAAATCTATTCTTGTAGTCCATGCCTCTCACTTCACCAGTCTCGTTGCAAACCTTTGGATCCTTTGTAGTTTCTTTATATGCTTAATGAGATGGAGTCCTGCTGTAGGACCGGGCCGCAGGGGCGTTGACCTCCGCAAACATCGTTGAGGTGTATCAGTTATCCTCCGGGTTCCCGTGCTGGCCTGACGTACTTCAAGGCGGGCATAACACACGTTCTTTATAATGTTCTAAATTAATTTTGGTTCAGGTTCCTGAAAGCAGTTCTGAGCTTAGCTGCGTATGCTGCTTGGTGCATATACTTGTTTGTGTATACTCAGGAAATTATGTTGCAGGGGTTGGGTCTCGGCTCCTGGCCCTGCCTCTTAGATTGATTAGCATTACCTATTTCTATATTAAAGCTGTAGTGGGTTGCCTCCACTGCTGTCTTATCCAGAGTATTCTACTTTTCAACCAACTTGAGACTAAATACTAAAACTTCTTACTTTCTTCCTCGTTCTTAATTCAGTCTTTTCTTATCTACTTTTTTTTATTATTTACCTCTTTGGGGTTATAGGGATCGAGTCTCAGTTTCTGACCCCCACCCCTTTAATTACTATCAACACGTTTTACTGATTCCTGACCTCCAAGGACTCTATTATACTTCCTCTTGTATATGATGAGGCGGATAGTTTGTGCACCCCGTAATACAATATCCTTTTCACGGTCTACCTGGATAAAGTTCAGAGCCTCCTGGTGGACGGCTTGATCAACCAGGCTGTTGGTGCTAGCAGCACTAAGCCCAACGTAAGTACCACAGTCTAGTTGATCGGGCACTGACTTAAAAAAAAATGCCAAGTTCTTTCTCGAAGACAGGCAGGGGTCTGTTGGTAATCCCCTTTATGCACGAAGGGAAGACGTTGAAAAGTCTTGGTCTCTTCACACTTGTTAAGTTTTCCTTACTATACTCATTGCACCCTTGCTTTTCATTGGGGGGGGGGGTATTTTGAACCGTCTGCCAAGCCTCTTACTGTCATGGGGAATGATTTGTGTGTAGATATATAACCAATCCTTCTAGAATTTTCCAGGTGTAGATTATAATTTCTCTCTCACCCCCACATTCCAAGGAGTACAGCTCTAGGGACTTCAAACGTTCCCAGTAATTTAGGTGCTTGACTGAATTTGTGCGAGCAGTGAAGGTTCTCTGCATATTCTGGTGGTCGGCAATTTCTCCTGTCATGAGCGTTGTTGTTAGAGTACGGCAGTGCTCCAGGCTAACATAATAAGTGACTTAAATTATCATCATTAGCTTAGCATTACTTATTTTTAAAGTTTTAGTTATTCAGCTTATCATTTTCATTGTGGTTGTAATAGTGACACTGTTGGGATCCTTGAAGGATCACATTAGTCTTACGCTCTGTTGAGTAATTCGAGTTTGTTTTGCACTCCGTTCCAGTTTTAATTTCTTGTCTTTCCATAACAAGGTAACTGAAAATGATATTGTTGTCAGTGGCTCACTGGAAGAATTTGTTTATACCAGTTTGGAAGTTTACGGTGTCCTCATTGTATGATAAGGTAGACAGGCGAGCAACGGTAACTCGGGAACACTGCTGGCAGTTAGATGAACCATAGACATGTTAGGAGGTATTTCTTCAGTTTCAGAGTGGTAGGGAGATGGTGGTGGAGGCAGGCTTCATACATAGTTTTAAGAGCAGGTACGATAGGGCACACTAGACAAAGAGGGAGTGAATCTTGAGAGTGGCAAATTAAGAGGCAGGGTCAGAATATGAGAATCAACCCCTGCAACCACAAATAGGTGAATATATATGAAAGTGCACATATATACACACACGTACCTATACATATTTTTATATCTTGTTGCACTGGAATTTTATGACCACTCTCCAATCTTCCTTTGGTAGAGGAGGCTGGGCTTATGGAATACTGGGGATACCTTTCTTGGATCATGCAGGGAAATAATGCCGATGGTGACACTCTTCAAATCGCTAGTGCTCCCTCACTTAGAATACTGCTCTGTGCTGACGGCCCCGTTCAGGGCAGGATAAATATCAGAGCTGGAACAAATTCAGAGATCGTTTACGGCTCACATTGAGCCATTGAAACATCTAAATTATTGGGAACGCCTTCAAGTCTTGAACATGTACTCATTGGAGCGGAGGAGAGAGATACATGATAATATATACTTGGAAAGTACTTGAGGGCCTGGTCCCAAATCTGCACACTGCCATAACAACATACTGGAGTGAGAGATATGGGAGAAAGTGTAAAATAAACCCAGTGAAGAGCAGGGGTGCGGTGGGGACAATACGGGAGCACTGTATTAACATCCGGGGTCCCAGACTATTCAACATCTTACCAGAAGATATCCGAAACATCGCTGGAACCAGTGTAGAAGCCTTCAAGAGGAAACTGGACAAGTATCTTCATCGGGTGCCAGATCAACCAGGCTGTGATGGATATGTGGGGCAGCGGGCCTCCAGCAGCAACAGCCTGGTTGACCAGGCAAGCACCAGACGAGCCTGGCCCATGGCCGGGCTCAGAGAGTAGATACTCTCGAAACTCTTCAAAGGTATATCATATTGTTGTCACACATTCCATCATCTCGTTTACTGACTTCCCTGCCAGTTCTCTGTCCCACTGAACCCCGTTCAGGAAGTTACCTTTCTTGTAGTTTGGCTTCATTCGTCCAGCCCTTCCTGCTTCCCCCTCCACTTGTAACTCTACTGTGCATTCGAAGCTTAAAACAAACACTATTAAAGGGGAGTTTAGTGTGTACGAGAAGAGGAAGAGGAGGACCTTGAAGTCCTCCTGAGGTGTGTTTGTTTGTTTGTGTGTGTGTGTGTGTGTGTGTGTGTGTGTGTGTGTGTGTGTGTGTGTGTGTGTGTTTCATGTTACATTGTAGTACCTTGTCTTGTTTGTGTGTTTTTCTTTCTTTATTTGTTAGTCTGTATATAAGTTTGTGACTGTATAGGTATGTAAGAGAGAGAGAATGCACGAGAGGTGAGAGGGAAATGAATGAAGGAGAGTGAAGGAAGGAGGGAGGAAGGGAAAGTGTGAGAGGGAAGGGAGGGAAGGTGTGAGAACAATGGTGACTATGCTGGTGTGACCAGGGATCTTGTGTACCAAGAGGATGAATCCTGTTCAGCTACCTCAAGGTCCTCCTCTTCCTCCTCTCTTACACACTAAACTCCCCTTTAATAGTGTTTGTTTACTCGAAGCATTAATCTCATATGGGTTATTTAGCGCTAAACATATTAGAGGCTTAATCCGCGTGTTAACTGACACCAGCCTGACATTGCTCTTGCATTCAGGCTTCCATAGACCCGTTTTTTTAAAGAGAATAGAACGAGAGAAATACTGTTTAAAACGGCAGCTGCTGCAGCTGAGGATATTTATGGAAGTTACAGATATTGTGACTTGATAATGTTCAGTGTGTGGGCATTTGTCTCTCTACCATGGTGAGGGTATCTCCTACAATTACATACCCTGGTATATAAACCACCATCAGCAACTGCTGTGGAATTCATTGATCAGATAAGGAAGTTAGATAGTCGTCTTGAAAGGCTGGAAAATACAACAAAAATTATCCTCCTTGGAGATTTCAGTCTCCCAAGCGTAAAATAAACAGTCATGAGCACCCTAAATCCCCACCAGTGCCTGGAAAAGCTGAACACAAGTATACAAGGTCTGTATTAAATATGTACCATTGAAGAAACCTAGAAGATCATATATATAAAGAGAGCGTAGGAGATGGTACAAAAGAAGAAAAGGGATTACTGAATTGCTTAAAAACATTAATATGTCACAACGAAGGAAAGATTGCTTTAACCGAGAGATCATTGATATAGAGTAAAAACTTAGGTTGTCGTACAAAACAGGAGAAGCACAAAAGGGACGAAAGGCCATCCAGAATATTGCAAGAAACACCAAATATTTCTATTCATATGCAAAATCCAAGGTAAGAACTACCTGAAGAGTGTAGTGAAACAGTGACTCAGTGAGTGATACAAGTCAGTGATCAGTAGCACTACACAGTGAAACAGTGACTTAGTAGTGCCAGTAATATAAAACAGTGACTAGTGGTACTACACAGTGAAACAGTACCTCAGTAGTGCCAGGAATATAAAACAGTGACTAGTGGTACAACACAGTGAAGCAGTACCCCAGTAGTACCAGTAATATAAAACAGTGGTACAACACAGTGAAACAGTACCTCAGTAGTACCAGTAATATAAAACAGTGACTAGTGGTACAACACAGTGAAGCAGTACCCCAGTAGTACCAGTAATATAAAACAGTAACTAGTGGTACTACACAGTGAAACAGTACCCCAGTAGTACCATTAATATAAAACAGTAACTAGTGGTACTACACAGTGAAACAGTACCCCAGTAGTACCAGTAATATAAAACAGTAACTAGTGGTACTACACAGTGAAACAGTACCCCAGTAGTACCAGTAATATAAAAGTGACTAGTGGCGCTGACACCAGCTACAATAAGGCACTTTATAGAATCATTAAGCCTGAGTAAAGCACTTGTGGAGATTACTTAATGGATTACAATTTGTGGATTAGCTGGTGGGGAAAGGAGAGTGATACGGGGGAGAGGGTTGGGAACTAGGGTAGGGGTTTTGTGGGCTAGGCGGGGGTTGCTAGGACATAAAATGAGAGACTGGGTTGATTGAGACTGTCGCCAGTAACGTGAGTATGGCTGGTGTGTGGTTGGGTGTATGGTTGAGGGTGTGGCTTGGACTGGATGCTACCAATTTTGACTGATTGCAAACTTATATTTTTAAAGGTACTGCGTACCTTGATGCAGAGTGTGTAGGTTCGAATCCTGCTGTGGATTGTCGCCCGTTCTTGAATTGTAATTAATATATATATATATATATATATATATATATATATATATATATATATATATATATATATATATATATATATATATATATATATATATATATGTACATTATCTGACATTGATGTGTAACAACATATTTGTACATTAGTATGTCATATCCTCGCATGCCTATTTAAGTAATATCTAAATTTAATAGTGTATATATACCCTGTCTATCAATGAATATATATGCTGAGAGTTTAATCCCAGTTTTAGGGAGTCAAGTATTCTTGACTGGCAGTGTACAGGTTACATACAGTCTTAATGATCCTAGTGTAGTTGATAAGTTTTAAACCGCATTAATCAACCCACCACAAGTTGAGCCTCATAGAAATCAGCTTACTGATGGGACGAGTCTAGTCTTCACGTATCTACTGCGTTACTAGACGAGTTGAGCAGTTGTCTTTAGCTAGTAGATGATTTTGTTAAAAAGAGTTGAATGCTGTTATATTTTAGGTTTGTGCATAACCCGAACCAGCATGGTTTTAGAGAAGGACGATCATGTCTGACAGAATTACGGAGGCGTTGGAAGACGACCAAAACGTAGATGTGATTTACATAGATTTAGCAAAGGCGTTTGACAAATGCGATCATGGAGTGATAGCGCACAAAATGAATGTCATGGGCATTATGGGAGAGGTAGGCAGATGGATTTTCGGGTTCCTAACGCAATGACAGAAAAAGTAGTAGTATGCAGAGCAAGATCCAGCATCAGTGAGGTAAAAAGCTCAGTGCCCCAAGGTACTGTCCTGGAACCTCTGCTGTTTCTCATCCTCATAGCAGACATAGATAAAAACTCCCGTCACACTTTTGTATCATTTGCAGATGACACTAAAATAAGCATGAAAGTCACTACGGTAGAGGACACTGAAAAATTACAGGAAGACATAAGCAAGGTTTCCAGTGGGCAGTGGAGAACAACATGACGTTCAATAGTGATAAGTTTCAGCTGCTTAGGTATGGAAAGAATGAAGAACTCAAAAGGAACACTATATACAAAACGCAAGAGGGTCACCAAATAGAACGAAAGGAACACGTAAAAGACCTGGGAATAATTATGTCTGCTGACCTTTCTTTTACCTTTGATATACCTTTGAAGAGTTTCGAGAGTATCTACTCTCTGACCCCGGCCATGGGCCAGGCTCGTCTGGGGCTTGCCTGGTCAACCAGGCTGTTGCTGATGGAGGCCCGCTGCCCCATATATCCATCACAGCCTGGTTGATCTGGCACCAGATGAAGATACTTGTCCAGTTTCCTCTTGAAGGCTTCTACACTGGTTCCAGCCGTGTTTCGGATATCTTCTGGTAAGATGTTGAATAGTCTGGGACCCCGGATGTTAATACAGTGCTCCCGTATTGTCCCCACCGCACCCCTGCTCCTCACTGGGTTTATTTTACACTTTCTCCCATATCTCTCACTCCAGTATGTTGTTATGGCAGTGCGCAGATTTGGGTCCAGGCCCTCAAGTACTTTCCAGGTATATATTATCATGTATCTCTCTCTCCTCCGCTCCAATGAGTACATGTTCAAGACTTGAAGGCGTTCCCAATAATTTAGATGTTTCAATGGCTCAATGTGAGCCGTAAACGATCTCTGAATTTGTTCCAGCTCTGCTATTTCTCCTGCCCTGAACGGGGCCGTCAGTACTGTGTGAAACACTGTTGATGTCACCAATATCTCCTACATTGTGAGTACTGTATGAAACACTGTTGATGTCACCAATATCTCCTACATTGTGAGTACTGTGTGAAACACTGTTGATGTCACCAATATCTCCTACATTGTGAGTACTGTGTGAAACACTGTTGATGTCACCAATATCTCCTACATTGTGAGTAATGTGTGAAACACTGTTGATGTCACCAATATCTCAGTGAGTCTGAAACACTGTGATGCCAATATCCCAGTGAGTACTGTGTGAAACACTGTTGATGTCACCAATATCTCCTTCATTGAGTACTGTGTGAAACACTGTTGATGTAACTAAAGCTTCCTTCACTGATCACTAGTGTTCAGTGAACATAGTTCACACAAGGAGAGTGGCACCATTGGCAGCAAGAGAAAGTGGGTCAAGGAACCGCTTAAATGCCCCACTCTCAAAAACGAAAAGAAAGACTACGAGAAAACATATAATTAAAACTATAATTCTCATACATAACCCAGGAGAGAGGGAGCCATGGTAGTAAAACTTGAAAAACACAAAGTACAGTATACACTACTTTTGTTAAGTGTTGAACTACTACCACACGGAATGAATATACCTGCCATGTAAACACCCACACATTGTAAGAAGACACAACACACCTTCGGGATACTTTATTGAAGACAACCTTTTACCTGCACAACAGGTTTGTTCAAGTCCTCCGCTCTATTATTGTGTCGGTGAATTTACTCTTGTCGCTATTTATTTCGTCATTGTGGAAATAATGGAGGGATTTGGATGTGCTTCCAGTTTGTTACAGATTAGCACTTGCGAAGACCAGTTTTCTCTTATGACTTTTTGCCGAAATTTTCACACTTTTTTTTTGTGAATTTTTGAAAGTGAGTCCAGTCATTGTTCCTGCTTAGGAGCATTGGGACCAACCCAGGTCCAGAACTACACTGATTCACATCTCAACTGCTCTCTTTCTCTTGGGAAGGAGATAGGGCTTTCTCTTTCTGCTTTGTTACTTGAGGATGACTGAGCGTTCCCCTATTGGCTAGAAACATTGTCAACTGTTTCAAATGCTCCGATTTGGCTCTTGAACCGGATAGATGTGGTTCCCGAACGGGAACTCGAATTGGTAAAGAGTTAATATATATTATGAATAAAAAGGGGCACAAAACTTATCCCTGTGGAACACTGCTTGTGACAGGTCCCCGCTATGATTTCACTCAGTTTGTACACACACTCCGGTGCCTGTCAGCCATGCCTCCATCTATGAGAGAATGTTTTCTCCAGTACCATGTGCTGCCTTTGTGAGTCCGTGTTGAGACTTTAAATAAATTATGTTCATCATTGTGACTTCTAATTATATCCAGTATTATTGGTTATAATAATTTTCTTCACTATTAAAGTCAACCTGATTGAACGGAAATTTGATGGGACTTATCTCTTGCTTTGTAAATAGGAATTACATTCGTTATCTTCCACTTCAGGTACGAAACCTGTTTATATAACAAACTAGCAGCTCACCCCGGCTGTTTGGAAGAGAGAACTTGGTAAGTTCCTCCAATCAGTTAAAGACCAGCCAGGTTGTGGTTAGTACGTTGCACTGCGCGCTGCCAGCAGTAACAGCCTGACTGATCAGAGCTTGGTCCATTAGGAGGTTTGGTCTAGGACCATGCTGCGGGGGCGTTAACTCCCAGAAATATCCTTCAAGTAAGTTCCATCATGGAGTCTGTAAGAGTTCTGGAAAACAGTTCATTGGGACGCGTGAACTTATTTTGCTTTTCTCAAATTGTTTAATAAACACGTGTGTAGTGAGTGAGATATTAGGTACCTCTGACCGGAGCAGGTCACAGGTTATCTGTTTTTCTCTAATTCTCTAAATCTGTCAGTTACTGTGACTTAGCTTCTTGTAGAAAAGTTGACTGTTTTTTTTTTAAATTGAAAACGTTTCTTTCTTAATATCAGTAAGTTATCCAGAATTAGTTTTAAGTGTAGACTCAGTTTCTTAATCTTTGTCATGTGAGCTTTGAAAGAATCCTTTCGGGTTAATCTTTGATTCACGTGTAACTTTAATTTCATAATTTGGTTTAGCTTTTCGTGTGTTTTGATCTTTCTTTTAATACGAACATATTGGTCCATAAGGTGACCCTCGCTTGTTCTGATGTACCAAAAAAATTTTCTTTTTCTCCTAACAGATGTTTTAATCTTCTGTTCCTTTATTTGGGATAAGTTTTATTTGATTTAATTTCTCTGTGGGGAATATATGTTCTTTGGGCAGCTCAAAATATCGTATTGGAACTTCTCGTCTTATGAACTGTAACCAAACTTCTATGCATGTTTTAAAAAAAATAAAGATTTTAATTTTAACTGATAATCATTGGTCAACTTAATCCTATTCTACACTAAGCAAGTGTTTTCTTGGATTAATGAAAATCTTGGATCTTTACTTTATTATTCCTAGTGCCATATTCTCAAGTAATATTAAAAGTTATAGATTTGTGATCACTTGTGCCAAGTTCTCCTGTGATCTCTACATTATTAACGAGGATCTCCTTGTTTACCAGAGCTAGTAGGTCATGCAAGTTATTAAACCTAGTTGCTTCTCTCACAAACTGTTTTGAAAAACAATCCTGCACAGCCTGTAACAAGGTCTCCGTTCTCTGGATTCCCAGTCCAGGAATTCCAGTTAATTTACTTAAAATTTATCTTTGCTAGGATTACATTTTTTTTTGTCTGGAAGCCTTGAAGATTACGTCTTAGTCTTCCTTGGAAGGTGACCAAGCTGGGAAGCTTGGTCTTATACATTTAATATTTAAACCTTCGCTCTCTTCATTCAACTTTTATAATTTTTTTTTTTTTATGCAGCAATTAAAGTATTCTTTCTTGACGTCAACCGAGCCTGAGCTCAGGGTGTTCTTGACCTCTCCCAAGCCTGAGCTCAGGGTGTTCTTGACCTCTCCCAAGCCTGAGCTCAGGGTGTTCTTGACCTCTCCCGAGCCTGAGCTCAGGGTGTTCTTGACCTCTCCCGAGCCTGAGCTCAGGGTGTTCTTGACCTCTCCCGAGCCTGAGCTCAGTGTGTTCTTGACCTCTCCCAAGCCTGAGCTCAGGGTGTTCTTGACCTCTCCCAAGCCTGAGCTCAGGGTGTTCTTGACCTCTCCCGAGCCTGAGCTCAGGGTGTTCTTGACCTCTCCCGAGCCTGAGCTCAGGGTGTTCTTGACCTCTCCCGAGCCTGAGCTCAGTGTGTTCTTGACCTCTCCCAAGCCTGAGCTCAGGTGTTCTTGACCTATCCCAAGCCTGAGCTCAGGGTGTTCTTGACCTCTCCCAAGCCTGAGCTCAGGGTGTTCTTGACCTCTCCCAAGCCTGAGCTCAGGGTGTTCTTGACCTTCCCGAGCCTGAGCTCAGGGTGTTCTTGACCTCTCCCGAGCCTGAGCTCAGGGTGTTCTTGACCTCTCCCGAGCCTGAGCTCAGTGTGTTCTTGACCTCTCCCAAGCCTGAGCTCAGGGTGTTCTTGACCTCTCCCAAGCCTGAGCTCAGGGTGTTCTTGACCTCTCCCGAGCCTGAGCTCAGGGTGTTCTTGACCTCTCCCGAGCCTGAGCTCAGGGTGTTCTTGACCTCTCCCGAGCCTGAGCTCAGTGTGTTCTTGACCTCTCCCGAGCCTGAGCTCAGTGTGTTCTTGACCTCTCCCGAGCCTGAGCTCAGTGTGTTCTTGACCTCTCCCGAGCCTGAGCTCAGTGTGTTCTTCACCTCTCCCGAGCCTGAGCTGGGGGAGTTCGTTTTATTTATGAGGAACTGTATGTTTACATGATAGTTTAATCCTGGACGACATGTCGTAATGAAAGCTTCCCCTCAGAAAGTGTCTTCACTAACCACTGCGTCAACATGCGTGGTCCACGACTCCTCAACCTCCTGCCAGCAGATATAGAAAATAGTTCCGAAACAAATATAGAAGTTTTTAAGAATAAACACTGTAGGCAGTGTAGAAACAGCCAGATTGTAGTAATATGCATCAGGGCTGCGGGTCATGGGCAGCAACAGCCTGATTGTATCATATCAAGTATGTCACAGACAGACGGATAAATCAGACGCATGTGTAACGTTTAGAAACTTTCATTAGAATACGTTTCACTCACCAGATCCAATGATTTAAAACTTTCCTGGTGAGGGAAAAGTATCCTTAAAATAATAGTCACAATACCGTGACTGAAACAATACACAGATAACACGTACATAGGAGACTAACTTGTGACGACGTTTCGGTCCGACTTTGGACCATTAACTAGTCATACAGAAGCGCGAAGGAGAGGGTGCCAGTATGTAAGCCACTGTTCCGGAAGTCTGGCTTCAAGCCACCTAGCTTAAAACCAGTTACAGGGTCAGTAATTTTGAAAAGCACCTCGGAAAACAATCCCTGATCATCCTGGCTGTGGTGCAGCCATGGACTTGCAAGCTGCAAAGCCGTAACAGCTCGTCCTCTTGGGGACTAGAGCACTGATTCCTGGTACCATCAGGCAGGATGTAAGTAGCCTGGCACTTGAGTGGACCTGGGTTCTTACAGGGACCTTATTAATTATAGATTATGAGGTGTCTGTAGGGACCTCTGGGATATTTTTTTTTTTTTGGCGAAAATTTTGATGTATTTTCAGTGATATATGATTGTGTTTGTGCACGAGAGTAGTTTTATCTTTGTTGGATAGTTTTATCTTGGATGCTCTTAATGTGTATTGAACTCTAATTTTTATCCATTGATCCCTGAGTGTTCCCCCTTAAGTTAAGAGCGCTCTTTAAATCTGTCATCTTGATCTGGGGTGATCACTTGAGCTCCCAAGTTTGCCCTGATTTCGCTGAAGTCAGGAACTTTCACCCCGCGAGATGAGTCTCAGTGAAAGCTCTGAGTTGATCGTCACCTTTGAACCTGCTTTCTGTAGTTTGTGCTCTCTGGGAAGTGTATCAGGTAGAGGCTGCACACGTTCAACCTTTCTCCAGTGATGAGATGATGACTTAACAACCGTGCAGTGAAAACCAGCAAGCTGACTGACTAGGGCGTCAACCAGGACGACTTACCTGAGATCCAGCCGCGGGGGCGATGCTCACCGTCGCCAGGTAAACCAACCACCCCACCCCTGCCTATCAACCACCCCACCCCTGCCTATCAACCGCCCCACCTCTGCCTATCAACCACCCCACCCATGCCTAGTAACCATTCAACCCATTAACTACCCAACCAACCCACCGCCAACTACCTATCCACCTCAACCTGTCAATTTTGTGTATAAGGGTAATTACCAACATCCTCTGGCTGTCTTCAGTGCTTGACCAGCCGGGCTGTGGTTCGTACGTTGAACTGCTTGTGGTTATCAGTAATAACCTGGTTAATCAGGCCTTGATCCGCCAAGTAGGCCTGGTCTGGGACCGGGCCTTGGAGGCGTTGACCCACGGAAACATTCTTCAGGAAATGCATCAGTTCCTCACCAGTCAACCATCAGTGTGCACTGCGACACCTGTTCTCGGTTAAAATACACGTGAGGTGGATGTCCTTAAACACGGCTCTCTTCTCTCGTGCAGTCCTTAATGTAGTCTTCCCACCCTGTACAGAGTGCTTGCAGTTGTCCTGCGGCTGGAGTGACTATAAGCCTCGGGAGTGTTGTCTGCTTCCTGCCTCCAATGATTAGTAAACTATTCCGGCTACCTGTGTTTCCATCATCACGGTGCAAATATACCTACGCCTGCTGGGAAACAATTACTGCCAATGCCACAGTGAACAACAATGTGTCAACCACAACTATTCATCCAGCAACCATCCATCTATCCACCTGCCCTCCACTTCCGCTAATAAAAGTGTATCATATCAAATTGGTAAGAGGAAGGTTGTGGCTTGGTAAGTAGGTAATTAGAGCTGGGTAGAGAGGGAGGCCGCTCGCTTGATACGTATAGGGTGGGTAGACACAGAATGAGGAAGACAGTATGTAGGTTAGAGTGGAAGGTACCTAAGAAGTACGTAGTTAAATATGTACTGCTGGAGGATGACTAGTAGTCAGTGCTTTCTCACCTGCGTCAAGGCGAGCTTGTACTTTGCCTCCAGAGATTTACACACCCACTGCTGACCAGTGTTGATATTGTGTTGTGGAAGAGCACATCCTCATACTCGGTGCCCACCACACTCTCTCTCTCTCTCTCTCTCTCTCTCTCTCTCTCTCTCTCTCTCTCTCTCTCTCTCTCTCTCTCTCATATTTATGGCCTGGCCACTCAGGCTGTTATTTCTAGCGACACGCTGTGTGACGTAGGAGTTTCTGTCGTATAGTAAGATAGGAAGTTATAACTTCGTCATTTAGTTATGTAATTGTGAATCAGTGGAGTTTCATAAGACACTGGGAATATGATTGTCTAGAAACTTGGTTAATTACACAAACTTAATTAGAAACTAGCATTGCCCTCCTCGGAGAGATTCGTAATTTAATATTGCATTGCTGGCTCACTAGAACAGGCATTCTGCTTCCCTAACTTATATTTACGTAGAATTTGCTGAATCGTGGCCGGGAATTCTTCTATTCCTTGGCATTCATTATATATGACAGTTACATGTGTTGCCTCGTTAAGTAAACACACACTCCTGGGTAGAGATATGAAATAATGTTGATCCTGACTGAAGGTGATGGATGCTGGTAACGGCGGTGCACCAGTGTGACCAGGTGGTGGCACCAGTGTGACCATGTGGTGGCACCTGTGAGGTAAATAGTACGTCGTGGTTGTCTGCTGTTCCTGCTTAATGTTCTTATGCTGCTGCCAGCGACAACTTCATCGCACGAGATGCGTCACAGTACACCCAGGTCCCTGTGTCCTGACACTCAATACAGTAACACTGTTACCTGTTGTACATACAGTAATAACGATGAAATATTCATAACATCCATTACAAATAATTGATTAACTGACTCAAAAAACGAAAGGTTATGTATAAAGACTCGCAGCAATATTCGCTATTAGAAATTGATACTTTTTGGCCGAGTTACAGATCATTGGAAGAATTGAGGGATTAAAAAAAATGAGTATTTTTACCGGTGATAAAAGAAGGGAGAAATAGGTAGGGAAGGGAAGGCCTGAAGGGAGGAAAAAGTAGGTAGGTAGGTAGGAAGGAAGGAAGGAAGGTGGTGGTGTATGTGTAAGCCGGTGTAGTTGCACCCAGATTTTCAATCCAGACTCAATTTCTCTCCTCTGAGACTGAGTCGATCAGCCATAATCCAGCTTGATGTGTGCTCAGTCAAGCTTGAGTTATCACAAGAACACACTCACCATTTCCAATTCTGAGCTACGTGCCTTCTTGCCTAGTCCAGCCCAGCCCAGCCCAGCCCAGCCCAGCCCAGCCCAGCCCAGTTTCAGCCTTGCTCTACTGCTGTACGTTTGTGCCTGAAAATGGTTGCAGGAGCCATCACGTCCGTGGCTTGGTCTCAGACCAGGCCTTCTGGTGAATGAACCAGGCTATTTCAGGTCACAGCACGCAGTCCAACATATGCAACACAGTCTGGCTGACTAAGAACTACCTGGAGGAACTTGTCTAGTTCCCCTTGATGAATTCACTTAGGAGTCTGTTCGTAAGTACTCATGTATGAAGGAAGGCGCGTTGAAAAGTCTTGAATTCTTTACGCTTAAGTTATGTCTTAGTGAACCTGTTGCTCCTTTGTTTTAAGTTTATTTTCCACCTCGTCAAACTTCTTGGTCTCGTGAAGAGTAATTTCAGCGTGAAGATTTCGAACTAGTTCTTACATTGTTTACCACGTATAGATTCTGATGTATCTTTCTTGACTGTGATCTAGGGAATATAATCGGAGGGACTTTAGGTGTCCTTAGTCATTTAAATGTTGGAACTGATACAGTGAAAACTGCAGTTCACCTTCCTGAAGTAGTAATGTTGGTACACAGCAATGTCTTGAGTATTATCATTGGCTGCACATCTCTTGTTTTGAATGTTCTTTCTATCCAGCTAATCATTTTCTTTGCAGTTATGGAAACATTGTTGAGGTCCTTGAATGTAAGATTATTCGACATTACTTCAAAGCCTCTTAAATTTCTCTTCCGCTCTATTGAGTTATGTGAACTTGTTATATACTTTTTTTCAGTTTTTCTCTAACAAATTAGGTGAAATTTATCCACAATGACGTCGGCTTTGTGGTCATGTGACCTCCGTTGATTATAGTCATACAAATTATAGTAACTTTTGTAAATAACGGTACTGTATACACTAGGAATAATACTTCTGTGCTAGATATCACAATGAGAAAAAATGGGTCGAATTCTGTACTTTGAGGAATAGAACTTTTTGCTGTAGTGGACTCTGATTTAAGTTTATCAATTATAATCGATAAACTTAAATCAGGAGTAATAAATAAATCCAGGAATAATAATTATTACTCCTGGAGTTAATTAAAAAAATAAGGATCCATTTTCCCTCTTTTTTTTTTTCTTTTTATAAATATTTTGTGTTGCACATTGATCACACTTGTCCAAGACTTTTCTTCACAGTCTCTATATAATAACTGCGAGAACGAGCAAGATTTGAATAAATGTTAAGTTAGCTTTCACTACCAGGTCAGTTGCCGTACTAATTCCATAAGTGGTAGTGACCTGACTACCTGGAGACTGAGCTCCAGGTGGTCTGCTAGATAATTATATGAGTAGGTGCGGTTGGGTGTGAGTTAGTCCTGACTAGCTTGTGCTACTAGGTCAGATGCAGTGCTCCTTCCTTAAGTGAATGTAACCTGACCTGGCTGGGTCGGGGCATTGGCTTAAGCCTGTTGGAGACTTGGACATGCCTCACATGGGCCAGTAGGCCTGCTGCAGTGTTCCTTCTTTCTTATGTTCTTAGTCTTAAAATTAGCAGGTCAGTGCTGTGAACACTGTACCACTTTGATGGTATTTGAATTAGATCTTGCCATAGTCTTGTTAGTGTGAAATTTATCTTTATAAATCTCCATGTGTGCTCATAGTGAGGCCCATGCTAACCCTCCTAGGATGTAGAAATATACCTACCTGTGATAAATACCTGTGACCAGTTTACTTACTACCGCAGTCCAAGCGGGCCAAGCTTGTCTAGTGCTTGCCCAGTCAACCAGGCTGTTGCTGCTAACGGTCCTCTGGTCCGGGCTGGTCTGGTCAGCCAGGCTGTTGGTGCTGGTGGCCTGCTGGCCCAGGCTTGTTTGGTCAACCAGGCTGTTGCTGTTGGTGGCCTGGTGGCTCTAGGCTTGTTTGGTCAACCAGTCTGTCGCTGCTGTTGCTCCACTGGCCCAAGCTTGTCTAGTTAACCAAGCTATTTCTGCTGGTTGCCCGCTGGTCTAGGCTTGTTTGGTCTATCAGGCTATTCTTGCTGCTGGTTTACTGGCTCAGGCTTGTCTGGTCAGTCAGGTTGTTACTGCTGATGCCCGCTGACCCACATATTCATCACAACCTGATTGATCAGGCAGGTACGTGTTCAGTTTCCTCTTGAAGACTACACTTGTCCCATCAGTGTTTCTGATATTTACTGGTAGACCGTTGGATAGTCTGGGACCCCGCATGTTGATACAATGTTCACTCGTGCGTACGCTCCCTGCTTTTCACTGGGTATATTTTACATTTCCTCCCATATATCTCACTTCTTTTTGCACACATTTTGTGTGCTGCTGCACAATGATAATATGTTAATAAATGTTATTATGCCAGCATAGTACACTGGCCTTCTAGTTTCAGGATTGGCTTGACAAGGCTTCGAACCCCGCTCCGTTACCCGAGTTACTTAAAATCGTCTTATTACAGTTTCGTGAGACTACGTATATTACGTCGGTAATTTTTTTTCTAGTGCATCGAGAGACATGTAATGTTCAGTTCTTGTGAGACAGAAGCGACCTGTTCTGAACCCGTGTTGCCCTGAGTCCTCTACATGATGCAAAACTTTTACACACATTTAAATAGTTATAGTTTTGCTGAACTGAATTTGTGTGGAGTTACGTTATAGCTGTTGTTCCTAGTGACTGTGATGGTGGAGTTACGTTATAGCTGTTGTTCCTAGTGACTGTGATGGTGGAGTAACGTTATAGCTGTTGTTCCTAGTGACTGTGATGGTGGAGTAACGTTATAGCTGTTGTTCCTAGTGACTGTGATGGTGGAGTTACGTTATAGCTGTTGTTCCTAGTGACTGTGATGGTGGAGTTACGTTATAGCTGTTGTTCCTAGTGACTGTGATGGTTGAGTTACGTTATAGCTGTTGTTCCTAGTGACTGTGATGGTGGAGTTACGTTATAGCTGTTGTTCCTAGTGACTGTGATGGTGGAGTTACGTTATAGCTGTTGTTCCTAGTGACTGTGATGGTGGAGTTACGTTATAGCTGTTGTTCCTAGTGACTGTGATGGTGGAGTAACGTTATAGCTGTTGTTCCTAGTGACTGTGATGGTGGAGTTACGTTATAGCTGTTGTTCCTAGTGACTGTGATGGTGGAGTTACGTTATAGCTGTTGTTCCTAGTGACTGTGATGGTGGAGTTACGTTATAGCTGTTGTTCCTAGTGACTATGATGGTGGAGTAACGTTATAGCTGTTGTTCCTAGTGACTGTGATGGTGGAGTAACGTTATAGCTGTTGTTCCTAGTGACTGTGATGGTGGAGTAACAATATATTTGTTGGGATGGTGTCTAGACTTTCTTTCCGTGTGATATTTAGGGTGTGATTATATATATATATATATATATATATATATATATATATATATATATATATATATATATATATATATATATATATATGGAGTTCGACTGGCATGTTATCGATGACTTCTACAGAATCTACAGGGGAGGTGTGAGAGGGGAAAGGGAGTTAGTTCACATCATATGCTGCTGGTCGTATGTTACTTGTTTGTTGGTGTTAGTGTGTGATGTTTGTGGTGATACGAGTTTTTTTATTACAAAGAGCACTGGATGATCTCTGGATTGCAGCGCTGTACAAACTGCACAGTCAGTCTCTTTGCCCTCGTAGGACTTGTGCCTGTGCTGTACGTCCCTGATAGCACAGCAGGGTTTGTGTCTGTGCTGTACGTCCCTGATAGCACAGCAGGGTTTGTGTCTGTGCTGTACGTCCCTGATAGCACAGCAGTGCTTGTGTCTGTGCTGTACGTCCCTGATAGCACAGCAGTGCTTGTGTCTGTGCTGTACGTCCCTGATAGCACAGCAGGGCTTGTGTCTGTGCTGTACGTCCCTGATAGCACAGCAGTGCTTGTGTCTGTGCTGTACGTCCCTGATAGCACAGCAGGGTTTGTGTCTGTGCTGTACGTCCCTGATAGCACAGCAGGGCTTGTGTCTGTGTTGTACGTCCCTGATAGCACAGCAGTGCTTGTGTCTGTGCTGTACGTCCCTGATAGCACAGCAGGGCTTGTGTCTGTGCTGTACGTCCCTGATAGCACAGCAGTGCTTGTGTCTGTGCTGTACGTCCCTGATAGCACAGCAGGGCTTGTGTCTGTGCTGTACGTCCCTGATAGCACAGCAGTGCTTGTGTCTGTGCTGTACGTCCCTGATAGCACAGCAGGGCTTGTGTCTGTGCTGTACGTCCCTGATAGCACAGCAGGGCTTGTGTCTGTGCTGTACGTCCCTGATAGCACAGCAGTGCTTGTACTTGTGTTGTACATCCCTGGTAGCAGCAGCCAGCAACAACCTAGTCATTTTATAGCCAGGCAGAGTTATAAAGGAGTTTGTGGTTTGGGCAGCCAGGGAGAGAGCAAGAGCACAGTGCTATCACTCTCCTTAATAGCTCAACTTTTAGTAATATCTCGTGGTTTTGTTCAAGATTACTTTATCTCATTTCCATACTTTAGTAGAATAGTTGGTGTGGTGGGAGACTGGCTTTTATGTTTGTATGCATTATTAATTATCAGTATACTCTGTAAGCATCATCAGACATCAGTGTGTTGTGTAAGCATCATCAGACATCAGTGTGTTGTGTAAGCATTATCAGACATCAGTGTGTTGTGTAAGCATCATCAGACATCAGTGTGTTGTGTAAGCATCATCAGACATCAGTGTGTTCTGTAAGCATCATCAGACATCAGTGTATTATGTTTGTAATCATTATCAGACGTCAATGTTGTATGTGTAAGCATCATTAAACATCAATATGCGTACAACATCCCTGTAATCTGGATACAAAAAAATAACGATAGGAAATTCACCTTACACAGTATCGTGTGTATTGTTAGATGACTTAATGTTTTAATTAACTAAAAACGTGGACAAGTGTGTAAACATACCAGAAAATGTGCAAACATGATTAGCAAGGTAAAGTGTCGCTTTAAAAACGAATGCAGGGGATTCCATTCTGTGATGTGCATAGCTTCGATGGAGCTCAGTGCATGTTATGACCTTAGCTGTAAAGACCACCACGTGAAAGGAACACGACGCTTCAGAGAAAGTAGAGAAAGGAAAAACAAACAGCATCATTTTCTAGATATAGTAAGATACAACAGACAAAGGCACAAGCAGTACTGGAGAAACCAAGTACACAGGGAGTATACCATGTAGTACATCACCAGTGGTACTAACTAAAAATAATCCGAACCAAAACATTCCAAATGGTAAATCCTGCTTTCTTTTTGCAAACATTCAGGGTTTGAAATCAAATAAATTTAGTTATATTCGTGGGCTTCACTCAGAAGCGAATGCCATGTTTGGAGCATTTACAGAAACACCACACAAGGGATGGTTTGGACGGAGAGAAAAGGATAAAAAACTATAACATATATAGCTGTGACAGAATTAATAGGTCATGGGGAGGAATAGGACTCTCCGGAAAGTACTTTCTGTTGCACAGATTGTAACTTGTCCTGATTGTGACCAGATCTACCTGAGTTCATTACCTTTGTAACTTGCTCAGCTATCAAAACTTTGAGGCCCAGTCCCTAGACCCATTATGTACCTCTGTAATCTTTTGACTACCGCCCACAGGATGGGTATGGGGTGCATAATAAAGATATTAAACTAACTGTTGCACAGAACTGCTGAATTCTTCGAAATGATACAGTAGAAATCCTAGGTATTAAAGTTGAAAATAGGAATCTGGTAATTATCCTAGTATATAAACCACCGTCAGCAACTGCTGAGGAATTCACAGATCAGTTAAGGAAGATAAATAGCTGTCTTGATAGGCTATAAAAACCCACACCAAATATACTCCTTGGAGATTTCAGTCTCTCAAATGTAAAATGGAAGATGACTCAACATAACGTTATAACAGAAATATCTCCTGGAAGCACCCTGGCTCAACAGGCACATACCAGGGAACTAATGAGGCTTTGTGAAAAGTTCACAATGAACCAACAGATAACTGATCCCACTAGAAATGAATATACAATGGATCTGATATTCACAAATAACGAGGAACATAACAATTACAAACACAATATACGAGACATAACAATTACAAGAACAATATACGAGACATAATTACAAGAACAATATACGAGACATAATTACAAGAACAATATACGAGACATAATTACAAGAACAATATACGAGACATAATTACAAGAACAATATACGAGACATAATTACAAGAACAATATACGAGACATAATTACAAGAACAATATACGAGACATAATTACAAGAACAATATACGAGACATAATTACAAGAACAATATACGAGACATAATTACAAGAACAATATACGAGACATAATTACAAGAACAATATACGAGACATAATTACAAGAACAATATACGAGACATAATTACAAGAACAATATACGAGACATAATTACAAGAACAATATACGAGACATAATTACAAGAACAATATACGAGACATAATTACAAGAACAATATACGAGACATAATTACAAGAACAATATACGAGACATAATTACAAGAACAATATACGAGACATAATTACAAGAACAATATACGAGACATAATTACAAGAACAATATACGAGACATAATTACAAGAACAATATACGAGACATAATTACAAGAACAATATACGAGACATAATTACAAGAACAATATACGAGACATAATTACAAGAACAATATACGAGACATAATTACAAGAACAATATACGAGACATAATTACAAGAACAATATACGAGACATAATTACAAGAACAATATACGAGACATAATTACAAGAACAATATACGAGACATAATTACAAGAACAATATACGAGACATAATTACAAGAACAATATACGAGACATAATTACAAGAACAATATACGAGACATAATTACAAGAACAATATACGAGACATAATTACAAGAACAATATACGAGACATAATTACAAGAACAATATACGAGACATAATTACAAGAACAATATACGAGACATAATTACAAGAACAATATACGAGACATAATTACAAGAACAATATACGAGACATAATTACAAGAACAATATACGAGACATAATTACAAGAACAATATACGAGACATAATTACAAGAACAATATACGAGACATAATTACAAGAACAATATACGAGACATAATTACAAGAACAATATACGAGACATAATTACAAGAACAATATACGAGACATAATTACAAGAACAATATACGAGACATAATTACAAGAACAATATACGAGACATAATTACAAGAACAATATACGAGACATAATTACAAGAACAATATACGAGACATAATTACAAGAACAATATACGAGACATAATTACAAGAACAATATACGAGACATAATTACAAGAACAATATACGAGACATAATTACAAGAACAATATACGAGACATAATTACAAGAACAATATACGAGACATAATTACAAGAACAATATACGAGACATAATTACAAGAACAATATACGAGACATAATTACAAGAACAATATACGAGACATAATTACAAGAACAATATACGAGACATAATTACAAGAACAATATACGAGACATAATTACAAGAACAATATACGAGACATAATTACAAGAACAATATACGAGACATAATTACAAGAACAATATACGAGACATAATTACAAGAACAATATACGAGACATAATTACAAGAACAATATACGAGACATAATTACAAGAACAATATACGAGACATAATTACAAGAACAATATACGAGACATAATTACAAGAACAATATACGAGACATAATTACAAGAACAATATACGAGACATAATTACAAGAACAATATACGAGACATAATTACAAGAACAATATACGAGACATAATTACAAGAACAATATACGAGACATAATTACAAGAACAATATACGAGACATAATTACAAGAACAATATACGAGACATAATTACAAGAACAATATACGAGACATAATTACAAGAACAATATACGAGACATAATTACAAGAACAATATACGAGACATAATTACAAGAACAATATACGAGACATAATTACAAGAACAATATACGAGACATAATTACAAGAACAATATACGAGACATAATTACAAGAACAATATACGAGACATAATTACAAGAACAATATACGAGACATAATTACAAGAACAATATACGAGACATAATTACAAGAACAATATACGAGACATAATTACAAGAACAATATACGAGACATAATTACAAGAACAATATACGAGACATAATTACAAGAACAATATACGAGACATAATTACAAGAACAATATACGAGACATAATTACAAGAACAATATACGAGACATAATTACAAGAACAATATACGAGACATAATTACAAGAACAATATACGAGACATAATTACAAGAACAATATACGAGACATAATTACAAGAACAATATACGAGACATAATTACAAGAACAATATACGAGACATAATTACAAGAACAATATACGAGACATAATTACAAGAACAATATACGAGACATAATTACAAGAACAATATACGAGACATAATTACAAGAACAATATACGAGACATAACAATTACAAAAACAGTATACTCTGACCACAAAATCATAGAAGTACAAACGAGTATTTACTCAGGGTTAGGGAACTACAGCCTTAATGTTAGAGACGGGATGTTCAGTAAGTTTAATTTAAACAACCATAGAATTGACTGGGACAAAATAAACCAAGAACTATCAAGTCATATCCCGGGAAACATTTGAGCTCCGTAAATCGTCACCAGTGCCTGGAAAAGCTGAATACTGAAGCATACAAGGTCTGTACTAAATATGTACTAGTGAGGAAACCCAGAAGATCAGATATAGAGAGAGAGAGCATAGGAGATGGTACACAAGAAGAAAACGGATTACCGAATTGTTTAAAAACATAAATGTCACAACGAAGAAAAGATAGTCTGAGTTAGAGTAAAAACTCAGGACGTCGTACCAAACAGAAGAAGCACAAAGGGAACAAAAGGTCATGCAGGATATTGCAAAAAGTTCAAAATAGTTTTATTCATATGCAAAATTCAAGCTAAGAACTACCTGTAGAATTGGATCATTAATGAGACTCGTATGCTGATGACGAACAGGAAATGAGCGAAATTATAAAAGAACAGTATGAGTGTTGAGCAACCCACTAAATGGCAGCAAGGTAGAGAATGCAGAAACTTTTTTCATTCCATCGGACGGCCGTCCAGACCAACTAACTGACACTAATTATCCCATAGAATTCAAAAGAGAAATTGAAAATATGCCGACTCACTCAGCACCTGGACCAGATTCATGGAATTCCCTGTTTATAAAAAAAGTGCAAAGTACCACTAGCACGAGATACAAGATATATCAGGGGTAAATGTAATGAAAATTCTATTTGCGAGACATGAGACTGATGATCTCAGATGTCACATTCAAATATCACATCAATGTTACTGTTGCTATTGCAAAAAAAATGATAGTTTGGATAACTAGAACTTTGAAGTAAAGAGATGCTGGTTAGATGGGGAGAGCTAGGGAGGCATTTGCAGAGCAAGCACACTGCTTTTTACACAAGAGTGTATGTTACACGTCAATTAAGATAGCAATGTTCTCTAAATGATCGTTTTATTAACATTTTATTAAGAATGAGAAAAATGCTCTTAAAGAACACAAAGAATAATTACATGAAATTACATCAATGCACAGTCTAACTTGCTATCAAAATGACCTTATTAATGTAGTGGTAACCTGCCTATGACAGGTTAATTGACTCGCCTCTCTGTGACAAGTTAGTTTACTCACATGTCTATGCATGGTTAGTCAACGAGTTAAAACATTCATGCGAATTAGTCATTTTGTGACGATATCTAAGTTGAGAATCAATAAGGTCGTATAAATGACGTGACTGAGAGCGCTGTCGCTCGTCAGTGCCAGCCGCTTCACACACACGAGCTACATCTTGCCACATACCCTGCCAAGAGTTTTCACAGCGTTTTTCGTAAAGTTCAGATAGGGCTGAGCACGATGCACAGCAGAAGCTATGCTGGAGGTAATATACTGAAGGTGGTCAGATAGTGACTTTGTTGTTTGCAGTAAAGTCTTCATCATAGTAAGAGTGATTATGAATGACATATCAGTGAGACTCTTTAGTTGTTGTTTCTGTCACCCTGTGTTCATGTGAAGTCATGTCTAGTAGGGTTGCAGAAAATGTTGGTAATGTTAATTTGACAGCAGAACACTCAGTGTCTTGATAGGACCATCTCTTGTCTGATAGCCAGTAGTGTGATGCAGTGTAAACATAGCAGATTATTAAATGTAAACATTGCAGGTTATAACATAGTATCGTGAAGACGTTTCACCCATCAGGCGGTTGAAGAGAGATCTTGAGGTGAAAGAGGTGGTGAAGTCACATGTAAGTAGCCAGCCCAGTAAGTGAGGTTAGGTGATGAATTCAACAAACAAAGGTATACATTACCCATCAATAAAGGTATACAGGTTAGATGATTGCAGTATTAAGTATTGGGAAAATAAGTCAGTAGTAATAATGTTGCTAGAGATACCCACAGTATTTTAGGTTGGAGGACACATGTTCACCTATTGAGATATTCTCCTACGGCAACGTTTCGCTCTCCAAGAGCTTTGTCAAGCTTGACAAACCTGGAGAGCTGAGTGACCTACGCGATCAAAGAACTCAGTAAATGTCTTCTGCCGCCGCTGCTGCTGCTATTAAATGTGAATTAGCCTATCTCAAGATGGGGAAGAGAGGAAAGTAGAGGGCATAGGATAGGGAAGTAAAGATGAGGGGTAGCTAGCTTCAACTAGAGGGAGGGAGGACAGTTATCTCTCAGGCATCTCCTTCCATCCCTCTCCCAAACGATGGATTCTTAATCCTCTGGCACTGGGAAGATCAGGCTATCTCCAAAGGAATAGTTGGCGTCGAGCCACTGCCATCCCTCTCCTGATAATGGATGCTGATATAATCTGGAGGCTGGGGAGAGGATTGGAGGGGAGGGGAGGGGATTGGAGGGGAGGGGAGAGGATTGGAGGGGAGGGGAGAGGATTGGAGGGGAGGGGATTGGAGGTGAGGGGGTGTTGAACCTCATTTATTAACGCAGCGTAAGTTATTACCCTTGTAATGGTCGTTACCTTAACTGCTGCAGTTACTTTTCAATTATGGACTAGTGGTTCAGCTTGTCAGTATACCGTTGTAACTTGTTGCGGTTGTAAGGTGATTGTTACGAGGTTGTGCTGTGGTTGTAAGGTGATTGTTGCAAGGTGTATTGTGGTTGTAAGGCGATTGTTGCAAGGGTATATTGTTTGTAAGGTGAATGTTGAAAGGGTGTATTGTGGTTGTAAGGTGATTGTTGCAAGGTGTATTGTGGTTGTAAGGTGATTATTGCAAGGTGTATTGTGATTGTAAGGTAATTGTTGCAAAGTCACGACAGCCATGAGAATGACGGGGTTGGTATTGAGAATCTTCAAAATAAGGAAAATAATACCAGTGATGACACTTTTCAAATCGCTGGTGCTCCCCCATTTGGAATATTGATCAGTGTTGACGAACCCGTTCAAGGCAAGAAAAATATCAGAGCTTGAACAAATACAGAGATCGTTTGCGTCTCACATAGAGCCAGTAAATCATTTAAATTACTGTGAATACCTTAAAATCTTGAATATGTACTCATTGGAGCGGAGGAGAAATACATGATAATATATACCTTGAAGTAACGCCAGGACCTGGTCCCAAATCTGCACACTGTCATAACCATATACTGGAGCCAGAGATTATGGGAGGAAGTGCAAGATAAAGCCAGTGAAGCGCAGGGGTGCGGTGGCCACAATAAGAGTAAACTCTATCAACATTCATGGCCCCAGATTATATAAGATCTTGCCAGAAGATATCAGAAACACTGCTGGAACAAGTGTGGACGTCTTCAAGAGAAGATTGAACAAGTATCTTGACAAGGAGCTAGGTCGACAAAGCATTCATGGAAATGTGGGGAGGCGGGCATCCAGCAGCAACAGCCTGGTTGACCAGGCAAGCATCACACGAGGGCTCTGGGAGTAGAAAAAAACTCGAAACTCATCAAAGGCATATCAGAGGTAGGTGTATTATTGTAAGGTAATTGTTACAAGGTATATTGTAGTTGCAAGTTGATCGTTGCAAGTTGGGTAGTTACAAAATAATACAACTCTTCATTGAGGTGTCAACAAAGTGTGCACGATATGTCTGTTATATTCGCTCATATGTACCGAGTTGTTTACCACACACGAGATGATCGACCCATCGAAATGATAATCGAGAGAAAAGAGCATAATTTCGCAATTTTTAAAAAAATACAAACCACGTATCTGTTAATTACCTGTTGATGGTTCGAGGATCATCGTACCTACAACGCGGTCCCGTACCAGGCCTCCTGGTCGATAGCCTGGCTAGTTACGCCATCACATATGTGATGCAGTAGCAAGTACCACAGGCTGGTTCAATAGGAACTGCCGAGATTCTTGTCAAGTTCTGTCTTAAAGAGAGCTAAGGGACCTGTTGGTAATTGAGCTTATATTTGATGAGAGGATGTTCAAAAACTTGCATCCTCCATACTCACTTATTGTGTATTTGCCGCATTCCTACTTTTTATAAGGGGCATTTTGTTGGGTTGTGCCATAGAATCGGTATTGGTGGTATCGGTGAGCATCATCTAATTTTAATGGTATCAATATCTGCCTAAAATTGAGTATTGGTAATGGAAAAAAAAATTATATCGTCCCATCACTAATATTTTGCATCATCTGCCAAGTGTGCAAATTTGAAATCAGTCACTCCAATATTTTCCAGATGTAAATTATGATATATGTTGCTATTCTTTATTCCAGGGAGTACAGTTTGAGAGATTGCTGGCATTCTTAATGATTTAAGTGTTTGAAGTGGTAAAAGTTCTCTGTACCTTTACCAGGTCTGGAATTTCGTCTGCCTTCAGTGAGGTTGTTAATGTACAACAATATTACAGTCTCGAGAGTAAAAGTGCATTATAGAATTTTGTCACTGACTTGGCATCTCTTGATTCAAAGTTTCTTGTTATCCATTGTATTATTTTCCATGCAGATACAACCTAATCTTTTGTTTTCTTCTCTGCCTTTGTGGCGAGAAGTTCCTTGCCATTCTCTCTTGCATTTCTCACTCGTGTAAAGAAATGTCAGAGCCAAGCTCTACTGGAATACTTTTTTCAGTTTCTCGTGTCACTTGCCAGTATCTGTCAGATCAGGATAACCCAAAATGCGTGACCGAGTGAATGTAAGACTACTTGTAGACTGTACCTTTCATGCATTTGCTCTTGTAGACTCCATACCGAGAATTCCTTATCGCACCACTTCTTGCTGCAGCCCTCATTGACCTTCGACTTGTTCGCATCTTCCCCTCCCCTTCCCCTGGCTTCTTTCTCGTCTTTACTACGCTTGGGCTAGTGTAGCCTCATCTAATGAACCATATAAACATAGCTGTGCATGCTTCCATTCCGTTGTACACCACCAAGCACTACCAACCTTATCTCCCTCTATTACGGCCAAGTTGAATTGGTCTAGCGTCTACAACGTTGGTTGTTAAACGGTACACACCCACCTGACACCACTGGTGGCAACATTGGACAACAGATGCTGTTTACATAAACACTCACATTGAAACGAACATAACCCCAGCATGTAATGAAATAAATTTATTAGAAAACAATGGTATTTCATTCATAGATAACGATGATTTGATACGGAATATAATGTTGTCGAAAACATCAAATTCAGGGAAAAATCTAATCAAGGTCAGATCAAATAAATCAAGACAGCGCTCTCTCTGTAGGCGATGGTGAAGTCATAGACCTTGATACAGCCAGGAACTGTTACCTCCTCTCATCTTATCATGACAGTGTCCACACACACACACACCTTGTGTGTGTGTGTGTGTGTTCACTAGTTGCTTCGTAAGTCCCAATTACTCTCGCTACCGGGACAGGAGGGAAATCAGAGCTGGAAAAATATAGAGGTCGTATTCGGAATTGAATTGAATCAGTAAAATATCTAACCTATTGGCAATGCTTCAGAGCTCTTGGATTGTTCTCTCTGAAGCAGAGAAGAGCGAGAGACCTAGCAAGATACTTGAGCGTCTGATCTCCAGAGTGCACACTGCCCTAACCTCTTAGTGGAATGAAAGATATTAGAGAAAGTGTAGAATAAATCCAATGAAAAATAGGAGTGCCATAAGTACTATTAAAGAACACTGCCAACATCCGTGGTCCAAAACTCAACATAGTGCCAGCAGATAGAAATATCGCCAGAACGAAGGTATGGGGTCCGGAGGCTGTTGACAGCATGGCTATTGTCCCTTGCTGGGGTGGAGAGGTTGGGGTAGAGAGACAGGGGTGGAGAGGTTGGGGTATAGAGGCAGGGGTGGAGAGGTTGGGGTAGAGAGGTAGGGGATGGAGAGGTTGGGGTAGAGAGGCAGGGGTGGAGAGGCTGAGCCCACCATAGTTATAGGGAAGTTCCTGGCTGGGGGCAAGAGTTAGTGCCACGCCCCCTTTCTTTACGCCCCCCCCCGTCCCCCGACTCTTCAAGGGTATCGATCTCGGCACCACGGCGCCTTGAAGGGGGGGTCGAGGCTCGTCCTTCCCTTACTCCTCGACCACCTCCATCTCGACCACGTCCTCCTCCAGCTCATCCTTCAATCCTTCCTCTTGCACCTTATTCTTGCATATTCCAAGTCGATTTCTTACATGGGGTTATCAGCAAGTTTTTGAGACACTTTTTTTGTTAGGTAAGATAAGGTTGTATTGTCGCTTGTTCATAAAACTTGATCACATGCAACATATTAGATTCCAATAAGTAAACTGTTACATGGCGATGGTTAACAACTGCGACCCTCCCAACACTCAACCTTGACCTCTCTTGTAGGGGTAAATGTATTGGAAGATCCTGTGTAGCAAGAAGGCGAATGACTGCCGACAACTTGAGAGAAATAGTCACGAATGCTGTCAGTATGACATCTTTATTGAAAACGTTTCGGTCCTAGGACATTGGTCACTTGAGATACATTTATTGGAAATAAATAAAGATGTCTTAAGTCACTGTATTCGTGGCTATTTCTCTGAAGATGGTGTTAAGTTCAAAGATCACAACTGTTGTAATATCACAAGTGCAATGAACGTGAAAGAGTGGATAACAAGAACCTTTAAAAGGCACCAATCCAGTGGTGATGCTCTTTAAAGCCTCTGTGTAAGTGTCCTCCGCCACTAACCCCATTTAAGGCACGGGAAATTTAAAACCTGGAGAATGTGCAAAAAATTTACAATGCTTGCGTAAATTCAAACACCATAATTTTTGGGAAAATTTAAAATCCGTCAACTATACTCTTTGAAATGTTGGCAAGAAAGATCCATCATCATGATTTATAAGTGTAAAATACTCGTGTCCAACCTAACCTAACCTAACCCAACCATTCATCTACATCTCTAACCTAACCTAACCCAACCTAACCTACCCTAACCTAACTTAACTGAAAATGACCTAACGAAATCTAACATAGTCTTGTAATTAACCCGACTTCCCTATTAATAATGTCCTTAACCTTGTGTTTCCGTCTTAATAACGGAGAGATTTTACATTTCGTTACAATTTGCTGTAAAATAAATGCATGACTTAGAGCAATTTGTTTTTCCTCGGTGTGTCAGCCACAGCCACCTGGACCACCCGTCACCCCCTGCAAGCACTGAGTCAGGTTCACCTCTACATGATTTTGGGCAATACTCCCCACCTCGCCTTGCTTGTTCACAACATTTTGACACTTGTTCACAACACTTTGACACTTGTGCATCACACTGACATTTTCCATCTGACCGCCCCTCCCTTCTCCCCACTCACATTCACCTTCCTTTCTCTTGTCTGGGAACTCTTACACTCCCCCCTAGCCCCACTCAGTGACCCCTCACACCCTCTAGCCCCACTCAGTGACCCCTCACACCCTCTAGCCCCACTCAATGACCCCTCACCCTCTAGCCCCACTCAGTGACCCCTCACACTCTCTAGCCCCACTCAATGACCCCTCACCCTCTAGCCCCACTCAATGACCCCTCACCTTCTAGCCCCACTCAGTGACCCCTCACACTCTCTAGCCCCACTCAATGACCCCTCACCCTCTAGCCCCACTCAGTGACCCCTCACACTCTCTAGTACCACTCAGTGACCCCTCACACCCTCTAGTCCCACTCAGTGACCCCTCACACCCTCTAGTCCCACTCAGTGACCCCTCACACCCTCTAGTCCCACTCAGTGACCCATCACACCCTCTAGTCCCACTCAGTGACCCCTCACACCCTCTAGTCCCACTCAGTGACCCCTCACACCCTCTAGTCCCACTCAGTGACCCCTCACACCCTCTAGTCCCACTCAGTGACCCCTCACCCTCTAGTCCCACTCAGTGACCCCTCACACCCTCTAGTCCCACTCAGTGACCCCTCACACCCTCTAGTCCCACTCAGTGACCCATCACACATTTCCTACTCCGAGCAAATTTAAATCCAGTTCTTATGATTACAAGTGAAATAACGTTGAGGTTTGTGGTGTTTCCTGTGAGACGAGAAGTGACCTTAACGGAGGTGAGGTCACCCTGGTGTTGTCTTCTGTCTGGGGGAAGCGGAGCAGGTCACGTGTTCACCAGTATGTTACAGCAGTGTGTAGGTCACGTGTTCACCAGTATGTTGTTACAGCAGTGTGTAGGTCACGTGTTCACCAGTATGTTGTTACAACAGTGTGTAGGTCACGTGTTCACCAGTATATTGTTACAGCAGTGTGTAGGTCACGTGTTCACCAGTATGTTACAGCAGTGTGTAGGTCACGTGTTCACCAGTATGTTGTTACAGCAGTGTGTAGGTCACGTGTTCACCAGTATGTTGTTACAGCAGTGTGTAGGTCACGTGTTCACCAGTATGTTGTTACAACAGTGTGTAGGTCACGTGTTCACCAGTATATTGTTACAACAGTGTGTAGGTCACGTGTTCACCAGTATGTTGTTACAACAGTGTGTAGGTCACGTGTGTACCAGTATGTTGTTACAACAGTGTGTAGGTCACGTGTTCACCAGTATGTTGTTACAACAGTGTGTAGGTCACGTGTTCACCAGTATGTTGTTACAGCAGTGTGTAGGTCACGTGTTCACCAGTATGTTGTTACAGCAGTGTGTAGGTCACGTGTTCAACAGTATATTGTTACAGCAGTGTGTAGGTCACGTGTTCACCAGTATATTGTTACAGCAGTGTGTAGGTCACGTGTTCACCAGTATGTTGTTACAGCAGTGTGTAGGTCACGTGTGTACCAGTATGTTGTTACAACAGTGTGTAGGTCACGTGTTCACCAGTATGTTGTTACAGCAGTGTGTAGGTCACGTGTTCACCAGTATATTGTTACAGCAGTGTGTAGGTCACGTTCACCAGTATATTGTTACAGCAGTGTGTAGGTCACGTTCACCAGTATATTGTTACAGCAGTGTGTAGGTCACGTGTTCACCAGTATGTTGTTACAGCAGTGTGTAGGTCACGTGTTCACCAGTATATTGTTACAACAGTGTGTAGGTCACGTGTTCACCAGTATATTGTTACAGCAGTGTGTAGGTCACGTGTTCACCAGTATGTTGTTACAACAGTGTGTAGGTCACGTGTTCACCAGTATGTTGTTACAACAGTGTGTAGGTCACGTGTTCACCAGTATGTTGTTACAACAGTGTGTAGGTCACGTGTTCACCAGTATGTTGTTACAGCAGTGTGTAGGTCACGTGTTCACCAGTATGTTGTTACAACAGTGTGTAGGTCACGTGTTCACCAGTATATTGTTACAGCAGTGTGTAGGTCACGTGTGTACCAGTATGTTGTTACAACAGTGTGTAGGTCACGTGTTCACCAGTATGTTGTTACAACAGTGTGTAGGTCACTTGTTCACCAGTATATTGTTACAGCAGTGTGTAGGTCACGTGTGTACCAGTATGTTGTTACAACAGTGTGTAGGTCACGTGTGTACCAGTATGTTGTTACAACAGTGTGTAGGTCACGTGTTCACCAGTATGTTGTTACAACAGTGTGTAGGTCACGTGTTCACCAGTATATTGTTACAGCAGTGTGTAGGTCACGTGTGTACCAGTATGTTGTTACAACAGTGTGTAGGTCACGTGTGTACCAGTATGTTGTTACAACAGTGTGTAGGTCACGTGTTCACCAGTATGTTGTTACAACAGTGTGTAGGTCACGTGTTCACCAGTATGTTGTTACAACAGTGTGTAGGTCACGTGTGTACCAGTATGTTGTTACAACAGTGTGTAGGTCACGTGTTCACCAGTATGTTGTTACAGCAGTGTGTAGGTCACGTGCTCACCAGTATGTTGTTACAACAGTGTGTAGGTCACGTGTGTACCAGTATGTTGTTACAACAGTGTGTAGGTCACGTGTTCACCAGTATGTTGTTACAGCAGTGTGTAGGTCACGTGTTCACCAGTATGTTACAGCAGTGTGTAGGTCACGTGTTCACCAGTATGTTGTTACAGCAGTGTGTAGGTCACGTGTTCACCAGTATGTTGTTACAGCAGTGTGTAGGTCACGTGTTCACCAGTATGTTGTTACAGCAGTGTGTAGGTCACGTGTTCACCAGTATGTTGTTACAGCAGTGTGTAGGTCACGTGTTCACCAGTATGTTGTTACAGCAGTGTGTAGGTCACGTGTTCACCAGTATATTGTTACAGCAGTGTGTAGGTCACGTGTTCACCAGTATGCTGTTACAGCAGTGTGTAAGTTAGGGATCAAGCCCTCAACTGACTTCCATGTATATATTATCATGTATCTCTCTTCTACGTTCCAAGAAGAACAATACAAGGGCTTTGAGGCGTTCCCAGTAGTTTAGAAGTTTTGTTTATTCTGTGCAGACAGTGTACGACCTTTCTGTATTTACCGACTATGATGTGTCCTGCCTTGAAAGATTCTGTGAGCACAAAAGGTTCAACATGTATTGTATACAATACACACAAGATGAAAAATTAGAAATAGCTTCATGTCTGTGCTTCACATTTTCTAAGACTACGGTACTCTTCACTAACTCGTCTTTTGTGTCTAATTTCTACTCTCTTCCCATTATTTCCTTGAAGTTGCATTGATAAAGCCACTTGAGGGCGAAACGTCTTCAATAAAAATACCCAAATGTTTCACAGGTGTCAAATTCTTCAACAAGGTTCAGGTTAAGGCAGCACAAGTGATTTCAAGAGTACCATCATTGATGTTGTCTCTTGTTTTGTAAACTCTCGTAAACCATCACGTCACTTTCCTGGCAGTTGCTGTATTTACCTCACTGTGTTTTCCATATGACACATCCCCTGACAAAATTATTCCTTACGCACTGTAATGAAGTCTGCCTGCGCATTCTCTGCTGGTTTTGAAGTCTTCATTCCTCCCCTACCTGAGCAGTGTTGAAATATGTTGGTAATGTCACTTATATATGAAGGGAAGTTGGGACTTGATTTTTAATTATGGTGTCCACACTTGTTTTAAAACTGCACATCACACTGACTTGTAAGTTCTTCTATCCATTGAGAACTGTGGTAAAGAATGATATTAGAGTTAATTACCTGTGATCCCAGGTGTGTGTGTGGGGGCAGGGTAGTCCAGGTGGTGGTAGTGTGGGCAGGGTAGCCCAGGTGGTGTGAGGCACACCACCTGGCTGTTACCTGCTGTTAATACTCTGAATTTCTCTCCGTCGATAAAAACAAATTTTTTTATTATTGAAAGTAAAGATTTTCTTCTCTCACTGATGAAACTACTCGCTAAGAAGACACTTTTTCTTTAGTAAAGACACTTTGTTTGGTAGACACTTTGTTTGGTAAGACACTTTTTGTTTGGTAAAGACACTTTTTGTTTGGTAAAGACACTTTTTGTTTGGTAAAGACACTTTGTTTGGTAAAGACACTATTTGTTTGGTAAAGACACTATTTGTTTGGTAAAGACACTATTTGTTTGGTAAAGACACTTTTTGTTTGGTAAAGACACTTTTTGTTTGGTAAAGACACTTTTTGTTTGGTAAAGACACTTTTTGTTTGGTAAAGACACTTTTTGTTTGGTAAAGACAATTTTTGTTTGGTAAAGACACCTTTTTAGTAAGGATTCTTATTTACTAAAGACAGTTTTGTTTATGAAAGTTTTTTACAATATTTTCTTTCACCACTCACGATGTTTTTTGTTTTCCCTTCCAGGTAAGTGTGTGGATGAGTGTTTGTAGAGGATGCAAACGAAGGTATTGAGTAAGAATACTCAGCAGGTAAGTGAGGGAGAACCTGACCAGCTTCAGGCAGGTGGAGGTGAGGAATAGTGAGGGGGGAGGGGGGAAGCAAGATTATAGGGGTAGTGAGAGAAGAAATACAAGTCTACGGTGTTTAATATTCGCGTTTTAGTATTGTTTAAATATTACAGTCGCTATTAAAGATGCGCGGAGGTCAGACATAGGGTGGGGAGGGAGAGAGGTGGGGTCGGAGGCAGTGAGAACGGGAGGAAGGAAAGAATTGAGGGGGAAAAGTAGGGAATATAGGGATGACTAGCAGATTGGCTAACGGAAGGAAGGGATACAAATAGTGTCCAACAGAAAGTAATATTGGAGGATAGGATAGAAGGGAATCTGAAAGTGTCTCGTGTAGATGTGTCCGATGTACCTGCAGTATTTCGCGGCACTAGATTACAGTGTGGTGGTGTGTAGTGGTGGTAATGGTGGTGTGTAGTGGTGGTGTGTGGCGGCGGCGGCTGCGGCTGCGGCTGCTGACGACACGAGGGCACTGGGACTCCTTCAGTTATATAGCACTTACAGTGGATCCACTCAGTAAATTTTCTCTAAACATATTCTGTAATTTTGTAATTTGGTAAGAAGCCATGCTTCAGGCCTGGCTGCCAGGATACGAGAACCCTGGAAACCAGTCACAGGTATGCCACAAGTATATAGGTAAGACTTTACTGGCAGTGTTGCAATCTAGATAACATTTGTCTTCACAAGTAACATTGTGTAGGTCTCAAATGTTCATCTTGTGATATCTTTTATATTGTCTTCCTAAAATCATGACCAAGCTTCCTCACTCATCCCTCCCCAGGTCTTTCTTCCTCATCCTCCCCTATCCTGGTCTTCCCTTTCTCCACTTTGACGAGCCTGGTCCATGGCCGGGCTCGCTCCGGGAGTAGAAAGACTCGAAACTCCTAATTTTTTTTTTCCTCCTAAATTTTCCTCCTAAATTCTCATTTCTAAGAAGTCTTCTTGAAACTGTGTGTGTGTGTGTGTGTGTGTGTGTGTGTGTGTGTGTGTGTGTGTGTGTGTGTGTGTGTGTGTGTGTGTGTGTGTGTGTGTGTGTGTGTAGGTCAAGCTTATTAACAATATTTAACCCTTCCCCTCCCCCTACCATCCCCTCCCCTTTCCTTCCGTTACCTTTTCTCTCCCCCTCCCCAAGTAATTATGGGCAATTGTCATTAACTGAATGTGATCTGATTACGCGACGTCATTATCAGTAGTTAGCATCTTGATAACTTCCTGTTCCGTGTCGGAGGGGGGGGGACTGAGGTCATTAGGAGGATGTAGGTGGATGTAGGTGGGATAAGGTATGTGGGTGGATGTAGGTGGGACGAGAGTACGTGGGTCGATATAAAACGTGAATATGTCACAAAGAAGGAAAGAATCTTAGCCAAGAAATCACCGAGACAACAAAAACATCAGCTGTCATACCAGACATAAGAAGCACAAAGGGAACAAAAAGTCATCCAAGATATTGCAAGAAACTCCAAATATTTCTCTACATGTGCAGAATGGAAAGTTAAACACTAGCTGTAGAATTGGACCATTAATAACAGGAGGCTCATACACGGACGATGAGCAGGAAATAAGCGAAATTTTAAAAGACCAATGAGAATCGATGTTCAGCAACCCACTAAATGAAAGCAGGGTGGAGAATGCAGAAACTTTTTTTTTCATTCCATCTTAAGGCCACGTAGACCAACTAACTGATGTTAGTACTGGTCCCATAGAATTCGAAAGAGAAATAGAAAACACACCTGCTCACTCGGCACCTGGGCCAGATTCATGGAATCAGGTGGTAATTCCACATAAAATGAGAGAGATAGCCATAACGGGGAAGAGAGTCAGAAGGATTTTCAATTTTATGGCAGAACATAGTAGTAGAATAATAAACAGAAAAATCCAGCATCAGTGAGGTAAAAAGCTCAGTTCCCTAAGGCACAGTCCTGGCATCTCTACTGTTTCTTATCCTTATGGCAGACAGATAAAAATACCCGTCAAAGTTTTGTATCACCATGTGCAGATGACACCAAAATAAGCATGAAAGTCACTTCGATAGAAGACAGAAAAAAATGCAGGAAGATATAAGCAGGGTTTTCCAGTGGACAGTGGAGAACAACATGACGTTCAGTGGTAATAAGTTCCAGCTGCTTAGATGTAAAAAGAATAAAGAACTCAAACGGGGAACTATATAAAAAAACAAGATCATAATAAAAAACTCGAAAGGAATACGTGAAAGAACACAATAAGGCAAATGTCACGACAGTCAGGAAATTGACTGGATAGATAATGAGAACTTTCAAAACAAGGGAAATAAATTTAATTGTGATACTATTAAAATTGCTTGTGCTCTCTCGTTTAGAATATTGTTTTGTGTTGACGGTCCCAATCAGGGCAGGAGAGACATCAGACTGGAACAGATACAGATATCATTTATGGCCCGCTTAGAGCCAGTAAAGCATTTAAATAAATAAATAAGTAATGAGTAGTGAGGTGAGGCGGTGTATCGTTACCTCAACTTATTACTTCACCTTATTGAGGGTAAGAAAGATCCTCTCGCCCGTGATATAAGAATGTGGTTTGATATGTCCTCGATGGATGCCACTCTAATACATATTCTAGCATCATCTGCGAAGAATGTCACGGTGCTGTGATTTACATCTTTCTCACATGTGAGAATTTAAAGGAGTTTTAGTCTCATGAGTAACAGAGCTTTTCACTGTGGAAATCAGTGGTTTGAATTTATTACCAGTTTCTCTTTGGATTCGAATTATTTAATTGAAGATTCTTCTGACCATTTTGCACTTATCTTGTTTGCTATTACCTCATAATCACACCC
Organism: Cherax destructor; assembly: GCA_009830355.1. Taxonomy (NCBI): domain Eukaryota; kingdom Metazoa; phylum Arthropoda; class Malacostraca; order Decapoda; family Parastacidae; genus Cherax; species Cherax destructor. Next base: position 160,831 of record WNWK01003165.1, read on the forward strand.
GTTGAAGGCTCTTTTAAATCACTAGCATATTATGCTTGTTTTCCTGACTATCCAGAATTAAAGGTAATAATGTAGCAGTTGATAGAGGCAAGAGCATCTTGTTGTAAACTCATGTTGTCCTGTGGTGTGAGGTCTCAGATACTGTAGGAGGTGGAGTAGTGCAAGACAGATCAATATTGCTTATTGTCTTACAAGTGGGCATCAAGTCTCAAGTGGAGTTCCACTCGTATCCAAGTGGGGACTCCAGGCATGATCCAACTAGCTACTGACCTAGGCACTATTAAGACACTGCTAAGGCTACCTCCACGCACCAAACTACTATGCAGATACCATCCAGCAGCTATTGAAGGATCACTCACCATTATGCCTGCAGCAGCAACCAGGCTCCAGAGTGTCTCCAGAGAGGCTCCAAAGAGCTCCAGAGAGGCTCCGCTGTGGCGTCGGGTAATCATAAATCACTAGAGGATACAGCAATTGGAATAGTTCCAAGATAAAGTCACCAGACATGTAGATGTTCATGTCTTTCTGGTACCACCGCCCACCATCCCCACCGCCACTCACAAACTTCGTCGCCCCCCCATCCCCACGGTCCCCATCCCCAACATCTCCTCCCCCTCACCGACCCTCGCCACCATCTTCTATGCCGACCATCACTTTCACCCTCGCGGATGCCGAGGCGGAGGCTGCTGTAGCAAATCCATTTTAAAGCAGATTTTTTCCTCAGTGACATCATCGACCATATCTACAGTTACGTCCCTGGAAAGTGGCGAGCCCGGTGGGCCCTGCAGACTGAGGACAAGTTATACAGGGTTCGGCAGCACGTGGGTGTTTGGTCCTCTCCTTTCAACAGGAATCAAATCGTCACTTTAAAATGAATCTCGACTGAGGATCGGGCACACATCTCACCAATAGTCACTTGGGTGCAGGTGCTCCTGTGTCCGTCTGTTGTAGCTTGTGACGTGCAGCTAGCCTTAGCTCTTTCCACCTTCGTCATGGTTTTTATGATTACCGCAATGCCTCTAGGGACCTCGGGGAAACATTTAAGACAGTTTTTGACAATAATATAATGAGGTTTGTAATTGATGTTAGTTATAACTTGGTATGGTAAAATTTATTTGTGTTAGTGTTTGCTTTTTGCTTATAGTGCTTATATTTACAGCCTTCTTTTTATCGTTTATATATATATATTTTTATGGCTATGAGCGCTGAATGAGTTAGGCGGTTAAATTGCTCCATAACTAAAATAGGCCATCATATTGATTGTGATGAGGACACTAGAGCACTACAGGAAGGTCTGTTGATGCAGTGGTCGGAGAAGTTGCAGATGCAGTTTACTGTAGACAAATGTAAGGTTCTAACCTGGGAAAAGAGAATAACCATGGCACTTATTATAGAATATTATAGATCTAGTTAGCAGTAATATAAAGCCAAGAAAACAGTGCAGGAGTATTCACAGTATGGCTAATAAAATTTTCGGCTCTATATCAAGAAGTATAAACAACAGGAGTCCTCAAGTTATTCTTAAATATATCGTTGGTTAGGCCTCGTTTACATTATGCTGCAGAGTTCTGGTCACCGTATTACAACTGTACATAAATGCTCTGAAAACAAACATATAAAGAAGGATAACAGAGTTGATCCCATGTATCAGAAAGCTGCACTCACTAGAAAGGCGTAGAATAAGGGACGATATGATTTAGGTGTATAAATGGAAGACAAGAATAAATAAAGGGGATATCAGTAACGTGCTAAAAATATCTAACCAAGACATGACTCGCAGCAGTGGACTCAAGTTATAAAAATATAGATTTAGAAAGGATATAGGAAAGCACTGATTTGGTAATATAGTTGCGGATGAATTAAACAAACTTCCGAGCATTGTTATTGAAGCGAGAACCTTAGGTATCTTTAAAAATAGGTTAGACCAGTACATGAGTGGGTGAGAGTTAAACCTGCCTAGCTTGGACCAACAGCCCTCCTCCTTTCTTATGTAAAAGTTACAACTACTACTACCACTACTTGCACCAACATTTTATTGTCACTGTCAACCCCTTAAACCTGCCCACACCGCCGACAATCACCTCACCCCGAATCCGACCCCTACCCCCGCCAACTTCCACAACCGCAGGTCTCCACTACACCCGCCTCAACCTCCGCGGACCTCCACCTTCATCTCCACCTCTGTCTACCTCCACTCTTGCCAACAACTTCGCAGTTACGTCAACAAAGTAACCGAATCCAACAGTGTTGTTTCTGGTGTGTGAGGAGCCACGTGCCTCCAGCACAGTCCTCTCCTTCCCTCATCCCTGCCCCCACAGGATACATATAATGAGAGGTGTACTCACCTAATTGTACTCACCTAATTGTGGTTGCAGGGGTCGAGACTCAGCTCCTGTGTATACACTGCATTAAAATATTTTTGACTAGTGGTGAACAGGTTATATACAACCTTAATAACCATTTTAATAGATAGTCTCTAAGCCTAGTTAACCAACCAACCCTTATCCTGTAGCATGGGTCCTCTTATTCTACCACCCCTTCCCCTCTTGCACTGCCACCCCCTCCCCTGCCTCTTTAGCAGGGTAAGCAGGGTATAATGCTTAATGTGTAGTAGTTTTAATATTGTCCCAACATGGGTAGAAATTTTTCAAGTGGAGATTGGACCAGCACCTGCAGAACGTACCCTGTCAGCCTGGTTTTTGTAGCTACTTCCTGCGAGTGGTGGGCTGCAACAGCCTGGTTGATGAGGCAGCAGTGAACTCTAGCCTCTAACAACGCTGCAAGATTAGAACTCTAGAAACCAGCCACAAGTATATCAGTTATAGGAAATCAATACAGTGATTTATAAAGGAAGTGTGTGGCCTGGGGGAAGTAAATAAGACGCTTGGGCAACATTTGGGAATCTTTATTCTGGAAACGTTTCTCCACGCAGTGGCTTCTTCAGTCCAATATAGAGAAGAACGGTGCAAGATGAGGGGGAGTTTAAGGTAATCAGTCCCTTATCCTTGAGTCGATTTATTCAGTCCATCAATCTTGATAAAATTACAGCATATCCGCGTAGCAGTGACTTGTATACTGTAGACAGATGAAATGAAGCAGTGGTAGGCAGTCATGACTGAAAAGTCCTCTAATGGAAGTAGGTCATGCCTATAAGTTAGGCAAGCTTTGAAGAATTCCCTGCATCTTCAAAGCTTGCCTAACCTATAGGCATGATCTACTTCCATTAGTGGTGTTTTCCACTGATGACTCCGCCCCCCACTGCTTCACCTCATCAGTCTGCAGTATATAAACCAATTCTTCGAGCATGTGCTGTACCTTTCTCAAGAGTGATGGACTGAACACATCGACTCAAGGCTGAGGGACTAATTACTTCAAACTACTGTTCATCTTGCACCGTGACTAATAATAATAATATCTTTATTTACTACAAGTACATGTACTTGTAGTATTGGACTGAAGAAGCCACTCTGCATGGCGGAACATTTCTACAATAAAGATTCCCAAGTGTTGCCCAAGTGTTGCCCAAGTGTCTCAAATATCAACTTGTCGATTTTCTAAACCATTTATAAAGAAAAAAGTGGGGGAAGTGTGTGGATTGTACCACCCAGTCTACCTTCCTGCCAGTCTACCTTCCTGCCAGTCTACCTTCCTACCAGTCTACCTTCCTGCCAGTCTACCTTCCTACCAGTCTACCTTCCTACCAGTCTACCTTCCTACCAGTCTACCTTCCTGCCAGTCTACCTTCCTACCAGTCTACCTTCCTACCAGTCTACCTTCCTACCAGTCTACCTTTCTACCTATGTTGATGGTTTCACGATCATTTCTTCTGCCATCCGGTCTTGGAAAATACTTGCTGGTTGACTCAGGCTATTGGTGCTAGCAGCACGCAATCCAACATAATCACTACAGGCCGTCAAGTTCCCTTTTGTGAGCAAAACAATCCCCTTAGTGAAGTAGTTGAGGTCGACTGCAGTAACCTCGCCTCACCTCGCCTCATACATTGTAGCCTCACCTCACACTCACCACCTCTTGTAGCCTCACCTTACACTCACCATCTCTTTGTAGCCTCACCTCACAATTACCACCTCTTGTAGCCTCACCTCACAATCACCACCTCTTGTAGCCTCACCTCACAATCACCACCTCATTGTAGCCTCACCTCACACTCGCCACCTCATTGTAGCCTCACCTCACATTCACCACCTCATTATAACTTCACCTCACACACAAGCACACTGTAACTTTGCAATAATGTATTTCGGTCGTGTGTCCTACCATCCTCTTAATATAGTTTTATATTAGGCCTCAGATATATGGATAGTTTAAACACACTTAAACAGTGCAGTTGGCTGTGCAGCTGCAGTACGGCGCTCTTATCTAAACAAACATAGGCAGATAAAAAAACTGGAAAAAAATAACAAGACTTGTAAGAGTGGGTGTCAGAGATGAATGTGTCTGGAAACATTGAAAGAGGAATTCTATGATAAACAGGAGGAACGAGAGACGTGATAATGATATCCAGATGTGCAACATTTATATATCTTGATTTTATAGACGTTTCGCCAACCGGTGAATTTTTCTGTTCATTACAGAGACACAGACGGAGGAGTGTAGAAGAGGAGATAATGAGTCGATGAACTTAGAAGCAGGTGTTGAGTATCGTAGTCTAGATTCATCTAGACCACGATACTGTACACCTGCTTCTAGGTTGAGCGACTCATTACCTTCTACAGTCCTTGTATTGTACTGATAAAGCCACTGGCTGACGATATGTCTTCAAAATCAAGATGTCCAGATTTTGCATATGTGTGTAATTCTTCAACGTGTCGGTCTTGTATAACCATTGATGTGAAAAAAAGAGACATAACCACATACAAGTTCATTAAAAGATAAGAACATAAGAATGGAGGAACACTGCAGAAGGCTTACTGGCATATACAAGGCAGGTCCTTATCAGAACCGCCCCTTCCCAAAGCTACTCAAGAATTTACTCCCGTACCCACGACACCAATCAAACCCAGCCCCTCCCACTCATATATTCGTCCAATTTTTTTTTTTTTAAGATAAGATGTAAGGAAATATATAATAAGGTTTCTTAGCGGCATGAAGACGGTAAACAAAGTGATCAGTAATGACTAGCCACCTCTAACACTGATCTTGTCTAGTAGTAAACAACAGTTATTATACAGTGAGTACACACGACGTACAAGACACTCATGAATTTAGTGGGTGGAGAGGGAGTGTGTTGGACAGGGATTGACAAGGAGGCGTTGAAATTAACGAAAAATAAGAGAAATACGTCTGAAGAATGACCTTGGAAACTAATAAATGGCTAAGTGAGACATGTACGTGCACAGCATTAATAATAGGATCGATGAGCCTGGTAATCATTAGCCAGTCTGTAGAAGTTAAGGGTAGGTCCAGGAGCTGGGACTCAACCCCTGCAAGCGGAAGGTAGGTAGAGGAGACAGGGAGGGATGATCCCCTGGCACTTACGAGTCTCACTAACAAAGTTCCCTTCCACTTTATTAATTTTACAACAGGACGCTGCATTGGTCCCTTCCACTCTTAATTCATCAGTTCCCTCTACCCTTCCCCACTGTGTCCACCCCCCTGCATGGTGTGTCGACCACTTTGCATGGTGTGTCGACCACCTTGCATGGTATGTCGACCACCCTGCATGGTATGTCGACACCCTGCATGGTGTGTCGACCACCCTGCATGGTGTGTCGACCACCCTGCATGGTGTGTCCACCCCCCTGAATGGTGTGTCGACCACCCTGCATGGTGTGTCGACCACCCTGCATGGTGTGTCGACCACCCTGCATGGTATGTCGACCACCCTGCATGGTATGTCGACCACCCTGCATGGTGTGTCGACCACCCTGCATGGTGTGTCGACCACCCTGCATGGTGTGTCGACCACCCTGCATTGTGTCGACCACCCTGCATTGTGTCGACCACCCTGCATTGTGTGTCGACCACCCTGCATTGTATGTCGACCACCCTGCATGGTGTGTCGACCACCTTGCATGGTGTATCGACCACCTTGCATGGTGTGTCGACCACCCTGCATGGTGTCGACCACCTTGCATGGTGTGTCGACCCCTTGTATGGTGTGTCGAGCCCATGCTTGGTGTGTCGACCACCCTACATGGTATGTCGACCACCTTGCATGGTGTGACGACCACCCTGAATGGTGTGTCCACCCTGCATGGTGTGTCGACCACCCTGCATAGTGTATCGACCACCCTGCATGGTGTGTCGACCACCTGATGGTTGTCGACCACCCTGCATGGTGTCGACCATCCTGAATGGTATGTCTACCACCCTGCATGGTGTGTCGACCACCCTGCATGGTGTGTCGATCACCCTGCATGGTGTCAGTGTTCTCTACCCCCACTGAATCGACCACCTGCATGGTGTATCGACCACCCTGCATGGTGTGTCGACCACCCTGCATGGTGTGTCACCACCCTGCATGGTGTCAGTGTCCTCTACCCTCCCACTGTGTTGACCACCCTGCATAGTGTCAGTGTCTTCTACCTCCCCCACTGTGTCGACCACCTTGCATAGTGTGTCGACCACCCTGCATGGTGTGTCACCACCCTGCATGGTGTCAGTGTCCTCTACCTTCCCCACTGTGTCACCACCCTGCATGGTGTCAGTGTCCTCTACCTCCCCCCACTGTGTCACCACCCAGCATTGTGTAAGTGTCCTCTACCTCCCCAACTGTGTCGACCACCCTGCATGGTATCAGTGTCCTCTACCTCCCCCAGTGTGTCACCACCCTGCATGGTGTCAGTGCCCTCTACCTCCCCCACTGTGTCACCACCCTGCATGGTGTCAGTGTCTACCTCCCAGTGTGCCACCACCCTGCATGGTGTCAGTGTCTACCTCCCAGTGTGCCACCACCCTGCATGGTGTCAGTGCCCTCTACCTCCCCCACTGTGTCCACCACCCTGCATGGTGTCAGTGTCCTCTACCTCCCCACTGTGTTTTGCTCCCACTCACACCCTGCATGGTGTCAGTGTCCTCTACCTCCCCCACTGTGTCGACCACCCTGCATGGTGTCAGTGTCCTCTACCTCCCCCACTGTGTCGACCACCCTACGTGGTGTCAGTGTCCTCTACCTCCCCCACTGTGTCGACCACCCTGCATGGTGTCAGTGTCCTCTACCTTCCCAACTGTGTCGACCCCACTTAAAAAAAAGTGGCAGTAGCATGGTCGCTCAGTTTGAGAGTTTCAGAACGGCAGTACTGATGGTGTTGACACAACACCTGCTGTTATTGATGGTGTTGACGCAACACCTGCTGTTATTGATGGTGTTGACGCAACACCTGCTGTTATTGATGGTGTTGACGCAACACCTGCTGTTATTGATGGTGTTGAATAACACCTGCTGTTATTGATGGTGTTGACGCAACACCTGCTGTTATTGATGGTGTTGACGCAACACCTGCTGTTATTGATGGTGTTGACGCAGCACCTGCTGTTATTGATGGTGTTGACGCAACACCTGCTGTTATTGATGGTGTTGACGCAACACCTGCTGTTATTGATGGTGTTGACGCAACACCTGCTGTTATTGATGGTGTTGACGCAACACCTGCTGTTATTGATGGTGTTGACGCAACACCTGCTGTTATTGATGGTGTTGACGCAACACCTGCTGTTATTGATGGTGTTGACGCAACACCTGCTGTTATTGATGGTGTTGACGCAACACCTGCTGTTATTGATGGTGTTGACGCAACACCTGCTGTTATTGATGGTGTTGACGCAACACCTGCTGTTATTATGGTGTTGACGCAACACCTGCTGTTATTGATGGTGTTGACGCAACACCTGCTGTTATTGATGGTGTTGACGCAACACCTGCTGTTATTGATGGTGTTGACGCAACACCTGCTGTTATTGATGGTGTTGACACAACACCTGCTGTTATTGATGGTGTTGACACAACACCTGCTGTTATTGATGGGGTTGACACCACCTGTTATTGATGGTGTGTCAACACCATCAATAACAGCCTAGGTGATGTAGGCAGTGACTGGGGTGCTTCTAGGTGAGGTAGGCAGTGACTGGGGTGCTTCTAGGTGAGGTAGGCAGTGACTGTGGTGCTTCTAGGTGAGGTAGGCAGTGACTGGGGTGCTTCTAGGTGAGGTAGGCAGTGACTGGGGTGCTTCTAGGTGAGGTAGGCAGTGACTAGGGTGCTTCTAGGTGAGGTAGGCAGTGACTGGGGTGCTTCTAGGTGAGGTAGGCAGTGACTAGGGTGCTTCCAGAAGAGGTAGGCAGTGACTTGGGTGCTTCCAGGTGAGGGAGGCAGTGACTTGGGTGCTTCCAGGTGAGGTAGGCAGTGACTGGGGTGCTTCTAGGTGAGGTAGGCAGTGACTGGGGTGCTTCTAGGTGAGGTAGGCAGTGACTGGGGTGCTTCTAGGTGAGGTAGGCAGTGATTGGGGTGCTTCTAGGTGAGATAGGCAGTGACTGGGGTGCTTCCAGATGAGGTAGGCAGTGACTAGGGTGCTTCCAGGTGAGGTAGGCAGTGACTGGGGTGCTTCTAGGTGAGGTAGGCAGTGGCTGGGGTGCTTCCAGAAGAGGTAGGCAGTGACTTGGGTGCTTCCAGGTGAGGGAGGCAGTGACTTGGGTGCTTCCAGGTGAGGTAGGGAGTGACTTGGGTGCTTCCAGGTGAGGTAGGCTGTGACTGGGGTGCTTCTAGGTGAGGTAGGCAGTGACTGGGGTGCTTCCAGGTGAGGTAGGCAGTGACTGGGGTGCTTCCAGGTGAGGTAGGCAGTGACTGGGGTGCTTCTAGGTGGGGTAGGCAGTGACTGGGGTGCTTCTAGGTGAGGTAGGCAGTGACTGGGGTGGTTCCAGGTGAGGTAGGCAGTGACTGGGGTGGTTCCAGGTGAGGTAGGCAGTGACTGGGGTGCTTCTAGGTGAGGTAGGCAGTGACTGCTGCCTCTCCCAGGTGCGTCAGTACTGTACATTTATTGTGCTTTATCATGTTCGAGATGTTAAAGAGGGAGGAAGAGGAAGAGGAGGAGGAAGAAGAGAAGGAAGAGGAATAAGAGGAGGAGGAGGAGGAAGAAGAAGAAGAGGAGGAGGAGGAGGAAGATGAGAAGGAGGGAGATGAGGAGGAGGAGGAAGATGAGAAGGAGGGAGATGAGGAGGAGGAAGAAGATGAGGAAGAGGAGTAGTAGTAGGAGGAAGAGGACGGAGGTGCCGGGAACTGTCTTCCAATGTGTTTTGTGTTGAGGATTCCAGCGTTGTGCTGGAGCAGTGACGGTCGTCACAAGACAGTGACTATGTGGTGACGGTCGTCACGAGACAGTGACTATGTGGTGACGGTCGTCACGAGACAGTGACTATGTGGTGACGGTCGTCACGAGACAGTGACTATGTGGTGACGGTCGTCACGAGACAGTGACTATGTGGTGACGGTCGTCACGAGACAGTGACTATGTGGTGACGGTCGTCACGAGACAGTGACTATGTGGTGACGGTCGTCACGAGACAGTGACTATGTGGTGACGGTCGTCACGAGACAGTGACTATGTGGTGACGGTCGTCACGAGACAGTGACTAGGCGCTGACGGCCGTCACGAGACAGTAAGTAGGCGGTGACAGCCGGTACGAGAGGGCAAAAGAGTAAGATTTTTGGTGGTTCCTTCCTGGGGCTTTCCCAGGAGGCTACCGCAGTAAACATTGATCCTGTGACGCCTGAACCCCTGCTGCTGCTGCTGCTGCTGTTGCTGGCGCTGTTGGCGTTGCTGCTGGTTCTGGTACTGCTGCTGCTGCTGCTGCTGTAGTACTCAGAGTTATATTTATTTTGTGTTTCGGGGGAGGAGATGGTGTTCGTGGCCCGCCTCTAAGGCTACGTAGCAGACTATTCAATATCTTACCAGAAGATAGAAACACTGCTGCCACAAATGTACAAGTCTTCAAGAGGAAACTGGACAAGTATCTCCACTAAGTGCCAGATCAGCCAGGCTGTGATGGATATATGGGTCAACGGGCCGTTAACAGCAACAACCTGGTTGACCAAACAAGCACCAGACAAGCCAGGGCTGAGCTCCGGAAGTAGGAAAACACTCGAAACTCATCAAAGGTATATAAACGGCATCACTGATTTCTGGCCTCTTGGGCCTTATCATATGTAATATTAAAGCTATGCATTAAGATTTCCACTAAAATTTCTGACATAACCCGAATCCCACTCAAGTTTGAATTATTATTATTATTATTATTATGAAATTAGGCCCTAAACCCGTAATGGTCACAGAGCGCTGCACTCTAGTTTGATGAAGACATTAATAGTGTGATCATTCGCTCAGCTTCAGGCGCAGATTCGTCGAGATCAACACTTATCATACATCGTTGGAGACCACTGTAATATATCTTAATATTGTATGGAGACGGAGTCCTTAGTCCACAAAAGTCTCATAAAACTAGATTAACAGCACTGACATATTGCAATATAATTTTTTTTTTTACATAATTTTAAGAGACCAGATTGTTAAACACATGAAGAGGCAGGGCCAGGAGCTGTGAATCGACCCCTGCAACCACAAATATGTGACTACATGTAAACACAAGTGGACGACCCAGAGCAGCATGGGTTTACATCAGGCCGTTCCTCCCCCCTCCCCCCCTCTCTCTCGCAAGTGCTGGACCATTACGACGTGGTGTTGGACGCACTGGAAGACACGTGGTGTTGGACGCACTGGAAGACACGTGGTGTTGGACGCACTGGAAGACACGTGGTGTTGACGCACGAAGCACGGTGTTGGACGCACTGGAAGACACGTGGTGTTGACGCACTGAAGACACGTGGTGTTGACGCCTGGAAGACACGTGGTGTTGGACGCACTGGAAGACACGTGGTGTTGACGCACTGGAAGACACTGGTGTTGACGCACTGAAGACACGTGGTGTTGGACGCACTGGAAGACACGTGGTGTTGGACGCACTGGAAGACACGTGGTGTTGGACGCACTGGAAGACACGTGGTGTTGACGCACTGAGACACTGGTGTTGGACGCACTGGAAGACACGTGGTGTTGGACGCACTGGAAGACACGTGGTGTTGGACGCACTGGAAGACACGTGGTGTTGGACGCACTGGAAGACACGTGGTGTTGGACGCACTGGAAGACACGTGGTGTTGGACGCACTGGAAGACACGTGGTGTTGGACGCACTGGAAGACACGTGGTGTTGGACGCACTGGAAGACACGTGGTGTTGGACGCACTGGAAGACACGTGGTGTTGGACGCACTGGAAGACACGTGGTGTTGGACGCACTGGAAGACACGTGGTGTTGGACGCACTGGAAGACAAACACCGTGTGGCCACGGTGTAATAGTACATAAAATGAGTGCAAAATGGAAAACAGGAAAGTGAACAGATGGATTTTAAGTTTCCTAACTAATCGCACGCAAAGAGTAATGGGCAACCAAGGTTGCCATAGTAAAAAGCTCTGTTTATTAAGTTACAATGCTCACCCCAAATTCTTTCTTATTCTCATATCCGACATAAATATATACGTAAACAACACTGATATTAACCAGGTCTTCCAATGGGCCATAGAAAATAATATGAAGTTCAGTGAAGAAAAATATCAGTTACTCTACGAAAAATTTGAGGAGTTAGAAATTGGAACAGAAAATAAAACAAAGGACTCAGTAAAGCGGAAGAAGAATGTGGACTTAGGACTGATAATATCACATCTTACATTTAAGTATCTTAAGTGTTGCTGTTATAAAGGCAAGAAAATTGACAGACTAGATAACTAGAACCTTCAAATCAAGATATGCCAATTCAGTTTTTTTTCTTAGTCACTTGTTTTCTCTACAGTGGGATATTGCTATACAATGAGAGCCCCTTTTAAAGCAGGCAAAAGTGCATAACTGGAGATTGTACACAAAATTTTGACTGACCGTAAACATTCAGTCAAGCAATTAAATTCCTGGAACGTTCCTTAGAACGTATGGAGAAAGATGCTTCATAATTTATACCCGGAAGTTTCTGTAGTGATTGGTGCCAAATCTGCACACTGAAGTTACTCTCTTCTAGAGCAAGAAGCTCGGTAGACGCTGCAAAATACCTACAATGAAAAGCAATGAATGCACTAAGATATAACACAAAATGTAAAGGAACCAAAACTTCAACACTCCCTTCAGGCGTTAGGAAGAATCTTAACTCTTTTCAAGAGCGAACTGCAGAAGCTTCTCCAGTCGCTAATAATCCATAGAGGAAACTTAGATGACGTTTTGGTCAGTCAAGGACGGACCTGAACGTCTAAAGTTTCCTATCTAAGTTCTGTCTATTTATGAATTGTTCCAGCTACAGCACTGACTTATTCTTCCTCAAGCTAGTTCGTGATCAGCCAGACTGTGGTGCCTACATTTAAGCATTGCAGTGTAGTTTGAAGAAGCTCAGATGTAGGCGAGATCGCAGAGGACATGAAGGCTGTAGACATAGTGCCACTTGATAAAGGTGGCACCTGTGGTAGTTACGGAGTGAGAGGCACTGGCAGAGATGTAGAATAATCCCAGGCAAGAACAGCGGTGACACAGGAACTGAGAAAGTTTAAGAAATATTGCCGGAAAAAAGGTGATTTTTTTTAATGGAAACTTGGAAGAGTGTCAGCTAGGATGTGATAGCTATGTTGACATGTAAGACGTTGGTAGCAACAGTCTGGTTGATCAAGCATTCATGAGAGAAGTTTGGCCTCATGCTGGGTGCTGTCGTAGAACTCGTGAAAATGGTCACATGTATGTGGTGATACTGGTAGTCATGATGGTAATAGTTGTGGTGTTGGTAGTTATATTGATAGTCGTTAGCATAGTTATGTTGGCGGTAGTTGATGAGAGTGGTGATAGTTGGCACTGGTGGTGGTGGTAGTGGTTGTCACTGTTCTCGCAAGGATCTTCGTCCCAGGTTGTGGAGGTGCTTCACTCCTGGAAATAAATTACACTGAAATGTCATCATTGTTCAACACTGTATTATACAAGATTGTGATCATGAACTTTGCCCTCGCCTTAACAGCTGCACTTTCTCTTAGTGAAAGTGATGGCATGCGTACGTTGTATTTATATAAGATTACTGTGGTCATGACCGCTTCATCGCATGACCTGTCTCAGTGAAAGTTCCATCATACTGACCCAGTCCCTCTCAGATATGGCTCTACATGTAACTTATCCAGGCGACATCACAAAAAACAAGTGATAATATGTAATTTACCACATTCTCGAGGAACAGGTTTGTGTTCTTGAGAATGGCATTGAGTGCTTAAATTACATAAATTATATATGGGTAGATAGTGTAAAATTAAAACTTTTTTGTCCTTTTTGTCCCGTGAACATGTAAATTTTCAGGTAAATCTTACACACTTCAACGTAAGTCACCATACACTGTTTTACTTTCTTGTGAGTTCTTAGTTTTGTAATATTTTCATTCTATTTTACGATGCTTGGTGTGAGTCTGAGCAGCGAGGGCAGTGACCTCAACCATTAACAGATATAACAAAGGTTAAATGTTAGTATCCCTAACAGCTATCCTTTATAAACAATTAAATACATGTACAGACGCATGTATATTATGTATGTACCATAAATACTAGTCCATGTCCTGTTACGTTTGTTTCGGTGTATGCTTCTGTATCTTCACGGTCTGTCTTAAACGTACGGGAGTTGCCCCAGCTGGAACTGTCTCAGCTTTGTGTGTAGTAGCGAGTGTGTATATTATAATGTAGTAGCGAGTGTGTATATTATAATGTAGTAGCGAGTGTGTATATTATAATGTAGTAGCGAGTGTGTATATTATAATGTAGTAGCGAGTGTGTATATTATAATGTAGTAGCTGATTGTATATTATAATGTAGTAGCAGTGTGTATATTATAATGTAGTAGCGAGTGTGTATATTATAATGTAGTAGCAGTGTGATATTATAATGTAGTAGCGAGTGTGTATATTATAATGTAGTAGCGAGTGTGTATATTATAATGTAGTAGCGAGTGTGTATATTATAATGTAGTAGCGAGTGTGTATATTATAATGTAGTAGCGAGTGTGTATATTATAATGTAGTAGCGAGTGTGTATATTATAATGTAGTAGCGAGTGTGAATATTATAATGTAGTAGCGAGTGTGTATATTATAATGTAGTACGAGTGTGTATATTATAATGTAGTAGCGAGTGTGTATATTATAATGTAGTAGCGAGTGTGTATATTATAACGTAGTAGCGAGTGTGCATATTATAATGTAGTAGCGAGTGTGATATATTATAATGTAGTAGCGAGTGTGTATATTATAAGTAGTAGCGATGGTATATATATAATGTAGAGCGAGTGTGCATATTATAATGTAGTAGCGAGTGTGTATATTATAATGTAGTAGCGAGTGTGCATATTATAATGTAGTAGCGAGTGTGTATATTATAATGTAGTAGCGAGTGTGCATATTATAATGTAGTAGCGAGTGTGTATATTATAATGTAGTAGCGAGTGATATTATAATGTAGTAGCGAGTGTATATTATAAGTAGTAGCGAGTGTGCATATTATAATGTAGTAGGAGTGTGCATATTATAATGTAGAGCGAGTGTGTATATTATAATGTAGTAGCGAGTGCATATTATAATGAGTAGCGAGTGTGTATATTATAATGTAGTAGCGAGTGTGCATATTATAAGTAGAGCGAGTGTGATATTATAATGTAGAGCTGAGTGTGCATATTATAACGTAGTAGCGAGTGTGTATATTATAAGTAGTAGCGAGTGTGCATATTATAATGTAGTAGCGAGTGTGATATTATAATGTAGTAGCGAGGTGTATATTATAAGTAGTAGCTGAGTGTGTATATTATAATGTAGTAGCGAGTGTGCATATTATAATGTAGTAGCGAGGTGTATATTATAATGTAGAGCGAGTGTGCATATTATAAGTAGTAGCGAGTGTGTATATTATAATGTAGTAGGAGTGTGCATATTATAATGTAGTAGCGAGTGTGTATATTATAATGTAGTAGCGAGTGTGCATATTATAATGTAGTAGCGAGTGTGATATTATAAGTAGTAGTGAGTGTGTATATTATAATGTAGAGTGAGTGTGTATATTATAATGTAGCGAGTGTGCTATATTATAATGTAGAGCGAGTGTGCATATTATAAGTAGAGGAGTGTGTATATTATAAGTAGTAGTGAGTGTGTATATTATAATGTAGAAGGAGTGTGTATATTATAATGTAGTAGCTGAGTGTGTATATTATAATGTAGTAGCGAGTGTTATATTATAATGTAGTAGCGAGTGTGTATATTATAATGTAGTAGCGAGTGTGTATATTATAATGTAGTAGCGAGTGTGTATATTATAAGTAGTAGGAGTGTGTATATTATAAGTAGTAGCGAGTGTATATTATAATGTAGTAGCTGAGTGTGTATATTATAACGTAGTAGCGAGTGTGTATATTATAACGTAGAGGAGTGTGTATATTATAATGTAGTAGCGAGTGTGTATATTATAACGTAGTAGCGAGTGTGTATATTATAATGTAGTAGCGAGTGTGTATATTATAACGTAGTAAGCGAGTGTGTATATTATAACGTAGCAGCGAGTGTGTATATTATAATGTAGTAGCGAGTGTGTATATTATAATGTAGTAGCGAGTGTGTATATTATAATGTAGTAGCGAGTGTGTATATTATAATGTAGTAGCGAGTGTGCATATTATAATGTAGTAGCGAGTGTGTATATTATAATGTAGTAGTGAGTGTGTATATTATAATATAGTAGCGAGTGTGTATATTATAATGTAGTAGCGAGTGTGTATATATAAGTAGTAGCGAGTGTGTATATTATAACGTAGTAGCGAGTGTGTATATTATAATGTAGTAGGAGTGTGTATATTATAACGTAGTAGGAGTGTGCATATTATAACGTAGTAGGAGTGTGTATATTATAACGTAGTAGCTGAGGTGTATATTATAACGTAGAGCGAGTGTGTATATTATAACGTAGTAGCGAGTGTGCATATTATAACGTAGTAGGAGTGTGAATTATAACGTAGCGCGAGTGTGAATTATAACGTAGAGTGAGTGTGTATATTATAAGTAGTAGGAGTGTGTATATTATAACGTAGAAAGGAGGTGTATATTATAATGTAGTAGCGAGTGGATATTTAAACAGTACGAGGATATTATAACGTAGAGCGAGTGTGTATATTATAAGTAGAGGAGTGTGTATAATATAAGTAGAACGAGTGGTATATTATAACGTAGTACGAGTGTGTATATTATAAGTATAACGAGTGTGTATATTATAAGAGAGCGAGGTGTATATTATAAGTAGTAAGAGGTGTATAATTTTAAAGTAGAACGAGTGTGTATATTATAACGTAGAAATGAGTGTAAATTTTAACGTAGAGCGGGGGTGTAATTATAACGTAGAGGAGTGCATATTATAACGTAGAGCGAGTGTATATTATAAAAGTAGTAGCGAGTGTGTATATTATAACGTAGAACGAGTGTATATATAACGTAGAAGGAGGCAAATTTATAACGTAGTAGGGGGTGTATATTATAAGTAGTAAAAGGGGTGTGTATTAACTAGT